>JACSZP010021460.1:0-25078 GCA_016161895.1 Pinna nobilis
ATATATATAATTAATATCGTGATATATAATGATGAAATTGCCCCTTCACTCTTCCTATAGTATGAACTCCTACAGGTACACAATTTTAAACAAAAATGTTGGTTCGGAAGGACAAATTCTGCCTTTTTTTAATTTAGTTCTTAAACCTAATATAGAATATGACAATTATAAAAACATTAAAAAACTGCAAGAAACAAAATGTTAGAACTAATGCAAAATAATTGCCTTATAGAAAGTTTTAGGTACCTAAAGCCTGATTCTTAAAGATTTTCGTGGAGAAAAAGAAATCTCCTTAAACAGGCTAGGCTTGACTTTATTCTTATATCTGAGACAATAATTAACTACCTAAGCAAAGCAAATATTGAACCAAGTTACAGATCAGATCATTCCATGATAACAATAGGATTAAATTTTACAAAGTTTGAGAAAGGGAGAAGTCTTTGGAAGTTCAATAACTCACTATTAGATGACCAAATGTATTGTAATCTAATTTTAGAACATATAACAAAAAATAAAGAAATGTATGCCCTTCCAATTTATAATTATAACAGAATGAATGATATTCAAACTCAGAAATTCAATTAATAATTGATGACCAACTTTTTCTTTAAACATTATTGATGGAAATAAGAGGCAAAACAATATCATATTCGAGTTTTCAGAATAAAGAGAGAAAGTTAAAGAGCAGTAATTAGTAGTGGAAATCAAAACGTTAGAAGAAAACTTATCAGATATGCAACTTCTTGAAAATAAGAGATGTGAGTTAGAAAATATAAGAAAAAATAAATTACAGGGGACTATGATAAGATCAAGGACAAAATTGGTCTTTAGAGGGGGAAAAACCCATAAAATAGTTTTGTGCCTTAGAGAGTAGAAATTATACTAGCAAAGTAATCAGTAAAATTGAAAAAGAGAATACTGTTTTAACAGATCAAAAAAGTATATGACAGGAAATACAAGAGTTCTATAAAAGATTATATTCAGAAAAAAGAAATAGACGATTTTAACCTAAAAACACTTTGATGTGAAAGTACTGTCCCTACACTTGCAAACAGTGAGTCAGAAAAGTTAGAAGGACCTATTACACTTCCAGAGGCATACAATACTTTGAAAAATATGAAGAAAATTAGACCCTGGATCAGATGGTTTCACTGTGGAATTTTTTTTCTACACTTTTGGGAACAATTAAGTCAATCTATTGTGCGTTCAATTAATAGTGGATTTTTAAGGGTGAGCTGTCTCAAACCCAAAAGGAGGGTGTCATAATTTGTATACCAAAGGGAGATAAACCGAGATAGTATTTTAAAAATTGTCGACATTGTTAACTACCGTCTATAAAATTGCACCTGGAAAAATAGTCTCCAGAATAAAATCTATTCTTCAGAAATTAATTCAAGGGGATCAAATCGGATTTATAGATAATACCTTGTTTAATTTATGATGCTATGAATTATACTGTAGAAAACAATATTTGACAGTGTAGCCTGGAAATTTATATAAGAGACATTAAAGCTTGTTTGAATATTACTTACCAAACCGAAACTAAGTCTGCAATGAATGGGAGGGGGGGGGGGGGGGGGGGGNNGGGGGGGGCGTGTCATTTATCACAATTTTTTCAAAATTGAACGGGGTTGTAGGCAAGGTGATCCGATCTCATCATATATCTTCATTTTATGTACTGAAATTATGGCAAATAGAATAAGGAATAATAAAAATATAAGGGGAATTAAAATAAATAATGAAGAATTTTTTAATTTCACAATTTTCAGACGATACATCATTTATTCTTGATCGCACTAGTAAATCTTTGAATGCCTCTTTATAAGAATTAAATTATTTCTGAAAAATTTCTGGTATGAAAATTAACTATTCAAAGACTCAAATTGTATGGATAGGTAGCAAAAAAAAAGTGAATGGATATATATATGCCCAGAGTGGAATCTACAATGAGGAAAACAGTATTTAACTTGTTTGCAATAAATTTTGATGTTGATCTTCATAGAATTATTAGTTTAAATTATGACAAAAATTGGTGAAGATCAAGAAAACTTTTAAAAGCTGGTCCAAAAGAAATTTAAGTCCTATAGGAAAATTTACAGGCATAAAAACTCTTATCATTTCACAATTAAATCACTTGTTCATTTCATTATCAAATAAACGCGAAAAAGATATGTTAATGCTTAAAAGGATTATATATAATTTCATATGGAATGGTAAAATTGATCGAATCAAGAGAAGTATTTTGATAAAAAAAATTATGAAGGGGGGACTGAAAGTGATTGACGTTAGTTCATTTATTAAACCTCTAAAGACAATCTGGATAAAGAAAATTATAATTGGAGATAGCAAACGTTTTCGTGTCATAAGTGATAAAATAGATAGAATGATGTTGGTCAATAATTATGGCACTAGTGATAAACAAAAATGTATTGATGATATTAAAAATGAATTCTGGAAATATGTTTTAGAAACATAAAAAATATTACAAAAAAATAGAGTAAATATAGTTGAATTTTATCCAAAATCACCATTATTTTTGCATACAAATTGGAAGATCAAATATATATATAAAGAAAGGTATAGGAAAGTTATTTTTTGCAAATGATCTTATTGATGAAGATATGAGTATAATAACTTAAAATTTAATATCAATTGTGACTTTAAAACTTTCTTGAGTGTACTATCAGTAGTTAACAATTAAAAAAAGAAATAAAATGTACACATCATATATAATAAGTAAGCGTATATATCCATTCATGCCAATGTCTGTGGAGCCACTTCTCAAGTGTCAGGAGTAAACAAACATTAAAAGAAGTTAGAATTATAGCAGTCAGTAAACATATATGGGATGCAACTTTTGATATAGATGAAAATAAAACTGGGAAAAGGTTTATATTTCTCCTTTTAAGGCTACAAAAGACTAAATTGGTTTCAATTTAGAACCAATCATAATCTACTAGCTACCAACACTGTTTTGCATAAGATTGGCAAAACTTATAGTCCACTGTGTACATTTTGTCAAAATAATTTAGAAACAACTGAACATATTTCATGGGAGTGTGAAAATGTTAATTTTTTTTTAGATAACTTACAAATATTCATGCAAAGAAATAATATTAACTGAATTCGACAAGAATATAATGTTCGGTTCACACAAACTGAATGACACAAAGAACTTTCACAACCTTATTTTGTTAACTATAAAATTTTACATTTACAAATCTAGATGTTCTAAAGCTAATCTTTCTATAGAGTCCTTTCAAAGGCACCTGAAACAGTTCTACAATGTAGAGAAATGTATATCTCATTTGCACAGAAATATGGAATCTGTAGATGAGAAATTGGGACAATTTTATAGACTTATTAGTATTTGAAATAGTATTGAGTATCTTGTTTAAAATGTATATTGCCTTTGTTGACACATCTCCTTCTTCATCACTGTGCATAATAAAATATACTGAGTTTAAACCTCTTTGTGTTTCTTTTTTGGTCTGTTTTCGCCTCCCTTTCCTCTTGTGGGGTTGGTGGAGACCGTGTTTCTGATTGTAGATTGCTAGACATTCTGCATGGAGTATTTAGTAGGTACTTGTGAATGGTACCAGTTGTTTTTTTTATGTCTGATTGATTTCCCACTTTGGTTCTTCTTTTTGGTTTGACTGGCCTTGGTTAGTTAAACGTTATACGTTATACGTTAACTGAATCATTTTTCTTTGTTTACAATGTCTGCTGCTTACTTTTTTCAAAACAAACAACAGGTGCTCGCAAGAAGAAATATAACAGGCTTGACAAAATAAGGATCTCAAATGATGGAATCGCTCCCCCTGGACTTCATTTTCCCAACTGTCTGGCAGATGGTACCTATGGTGCGATGCAGTGTGTCAAGGCCATGTAAGTTTTAACTGTAATTAGCTTAAATGTTTTTACTGAAATATTAAGGCACAGTGTGAATAAAAGTAAACAATATACACTATATTTGCTAACTACTATAAAGCAATGTAGCCATAAGACACACACTTATATATATTTATACACTTATAGAGTGGTAGCTAAATTAGGATTTTTATAAATACTTTTGTATTCGAAAACTTGTGACACGGTGGGTGCCGCGCGCGGAGCAGGAGTTGCTTACCCTTCCGGTACCTGGACTCACCCCTGATTTTTGATAGGGGGTTCGTGTTACTTTATTTTTCGGTTTTACACGTCTTGTTGTCTTGATAGCTGTTTGTGTTGACTCTTTTTTGTTTGGCCATGATTTCGTCTGCCTTTGGGTTTTTGAATTATTGATTCCCCCTTGGTATCTTCTACAGTCAACTGTTTTATTATTCATTGGAATATATGACAAAATGTGTTTGTTGTTTATGCCATTTGAGGACAAAACATATATGCACACACGGTAAATTTAAGCTTCTCCATCGGATGCCAACAAACCGAACGATTAGGTTTGCGAGCAGAAATTAATTTTAAACAAAATTTGCAAAACATATAAGTTATTAAAATAGATATTTTTGTTCTAATCTTGGCTTCAATTCGAAAACAAAAAGAATTAAAAATAAACGTGTTTCCACTCGTAAATTAGGCGTTGAAAAAAGTTGAACTAATTGACAGTTAGAGGGTGAAGCATATAAGACATTTTTCCAATATCATTTTCTTTCAATTTCGATTCATTCAGTATGATTGAAACGTACACATAATTATTTCTATTCATACATCATGGCATTGCCGTTTACCTACTACAAAGAGTTTTCATTTGGGGTACGGGAGACCAAAATCAAAGTTCAGATCTAGACAAATCTCGGTCAGGTAGAATATGCAGCTGTTGTTAATTTGCAAATCAAGATCAATGATTCCTTGTTTTGACAAACATTTTATTTTGTATATTTTATGAGAATTGTGAAATCGATAATTGTTCATGACGTTAACCTCTTCGTGTACATTGTACAAGTAAAATTTTATTAATATTTAACCTACAAATAAAAGACAAGAAATAAGCTATTTTGTGTTGCTAATTCAGTATATCGCAAACAGGACGTATTATATATTTAATTGGTGATATAGTTAAATCATTTTAAGTAGTTTTGTTTTTGGTTTTATGTGATCTACAGGTGTAAGTGTGTCAAGCCCGGAGGTGAAATCCTTATTCCATTCCAGGACAGAAAAACCTCAGGGACTATGACCTGCAGTAAGTGCATATTCTAATTGTGTCTCTATATGTCTTTATACATGATAGGTTGTCCGAGTAGCGAAGTGGTTATCGCGTTTTCTAGAAGTGCGCCCTAGCTTCGAACCTCGGTTCTGCCAGAGGAGTGTGTGAGATGACATCAGAGCCAACAAGAGACATTAATATGACATATAATAAGATAATAAGACTTGTTTATTAATCGTTGTAAAATTTATAAGTTTAAACCTTTCTATTTGTATATTTGGATTTGTCTGAACATTAACGATCGGTTCCAGCTATTTGCTCTAGGTGCAAAGAACAGGCAAAACTTTTAGTACCATTTAATGAATTTCGATGAATCTTTCTCTTAAGCGGGACCTAAAAAAAATAAGAACTAAACGGCAACAATTATGACAACTAAGTTATTACAGAGAAGCTTTCATATAAATTGATGTCTAGTATCACCTCTGTGTGAAAGAAAGTTGTATTTTACAAAAGTGTTTCTCTAACGAGAATAATGAATACTGATTTGTGGATATCGGTATCTCTTGAGGGAGAATCTGGTTGAGTTGCAACAGACGTAAGAAACAAAATCTAAATAGCTATTTTTCTTTCGCTCTTAATGGTGTATATAATTTTTTGTTCATCTGATTTCTTTCAATTTTTTTTTACAGAATGCATCCGAGCTAAACACGACTACGGTGTTACCGGTATGCTTGGAAAGATATACAGATGTGACGCTATTGGGAACTACGAAACTATACAGTGCACCGGTTCCATGTGCTACTGTGTGGATTCTAATGGAAAACAACAGGGTGACTCCGTTCGTGCTTCCGAGCAATCGTCATTGAATTGTTAAATGACAACAGGAAACCTCAAATATGGTTGTACGTCACTCGCGTTCAAAATATCAATAAACGTTTTGGCAAATGCCATCTTTCTTGCTGGACCAATTGAAATAAAACATATTCTTTAATGATATCTGGTGTTAATCTTTTTTTACGGCATGTTGTTTATATACTCCATGTTTGTCGTATTCATATGCCGATTTAGTATAGGATATTTATATGGTGATTTTGTTTTTCATTTGTGGAGAAGAAAACTTCATTTTCTATGTTTCTGATGTAAGACCACCGACCTACAGCCAGTAGGTAGTTACCTAGTCTTATTTATCAAGAATCTGCGACTTTCGATAGATAATAATGCAATGTAAAAGGGATAAAGTAGAAGGTACCAAAGGGCATTCCAAATTCAAAAAGTCCACGACAGACAAAACCGTGGCCAAAACTTAAAGGAGACAAAAATACACACAGAAATACACTAATAACTAAATTTAGAGTAACACGAACCCGACTATAAACCGGGGGGGGGGTGAGTTCAGGTGCTCCGGAAGGGTAAGCAATTCCTGCTCCACGCGTGGCACCCGTCGTGTTGCACATTGTCGAATACATGAATAAGTCATAATTGGTGATGGTCATAAATAAGAAAGGGGAAATCGGGAATAATTATGCGACAAGGGGAAAATATCCTTCATCATCTGTTTATACTAGTTAACCGTCATGATGGCACGCCGTGCCACATATCAAATACGGAAATAAGTCACAATCGGTGATGGTTATAAAAAGGAGAAAGAGTTGGACGGGATAAGGTATGCGACAAGGGGAACATATACTTATCATCTGTTTTACAGATTTATCATAACGGTCAACCAGATCATGGTGGCGACCATCAAACTTTCGAAGAGATGACTTCAATGTAACCATCAGAAACTCTTGGTTAAGTAGCTTCTTTGAATAAAAGACAAAAGCCGTGTAATTTGAAATACACTTGACAAATAGTTTCTCGATTCTCTTCTATATTCCAGCAATTATCCTTTGTATAAGAGCTAAAAGGGGGTTTGATGACTTGATATACGTGTTTCTTACCGGAAATGACGGTAAAATAATGCAAAAACACCGATTGCTTACCCTGCGACGTGAATCGTATTTAATGATCTTCATTGACGTATAACTGGAAACTTATCAGCTCATTTATTTAAAATGATATGTATCAAATAAATCAAATCAAATATCAAATAAAATGACTTTATTCTAAGCTCTCGATTGCGTAGAGGATCATAACAGATGAAAGTGAGTTGGCGCTTTGGAGAAACTAGTACATCGTATTTTACTACCATAAAGAAGGCATAGAGAGTTCTACAAAATTATTTCCACCATAGAATCAATATGGAGAAAATAGTTAATCTTTAATGTGGCAACTCCGACCTATGTTTGCCTAACAATCGGATAAACGGATACATTCCTCAGCCGTCACCAGGCAATGTAGATGAACTCCATTTTTTTTCTAATGCCTACTTTGAAAAAGCTATCCTTGCATTACTTGAAACGGTTATCCCGTCTCACAACTCGTTGCTCACTTGCTCAGAGGCCTTATGTGCCAAGCACAGACATAAATTTGAAACATCTCACTTGCAGTCGATAACATACACGAGTGAGGTACAGTCGAGCCTCACAAGTCAGGTGACCAAAAGTATACTCTGTTCTAGGTCCGTTCCCAGTGGGACTATTCGCATACCACACCAACAAGCAAATCTACGCTAAGATAAATTTCTCACCGACCCTGGGATAGTCGTGGTAAGGGTGTTTTCGTGTTTAGGGAGGAAGGTTTTTGACCCTGTACTCTCTTTGACTTACTTCGTACTTCAAGTATGCAAACTCGGTTGAATAAAGCAGAATACGTATAACTAAAATCCCGAGAACCTTCCGCTAAAGATATGTTTTCAGTTGTATTTTTGTACTCAGCTAAAGAGCGGAAACTTTTGAAATTTGAACAGGAAGCCAGGTTCACCTATATGACTCAAACGATCTCACACTGGTTTAAATATATGCTCAAATCACCCATGCCAAATTAATGTAAGGTTGTTTGTTTCATAAATTAATAACCCTGAATGTATTTTTCTAGAAGATGTTCATGGGACCCATTATTTGTGCATTAGCTTTTCCTTTCCATTTACAAAATATGCTTCTTGGATACAGACTAATGATGCCATTTGTTTGCTTAAAAACTTCAAGACGCCGATATTCTTTGCAAAAAAAACCTAAACCTCTATAGATTATGCTAACAATTGTCAAATCATCCATTGTCGGTCGGTTTAATCTTAAAACAATGAATACCAGAACAGAGATAGGAGACACACCGAGAGAGAGCAGTGAATTACTTTGACATCCATTGTTACATTTACACACTGCATTTGTGCGCGCATGGACACACACACACACACACACACACATTTTGAAATCTTAATCTCGAGCTGGTTTATACATTGACTTATAAATGTTGTTGTACTAAATAATTATTCAATAATTTTAAAACCAAAACTGATTGCGGGTTTTTGAAGTTTCCAAATATTGAATAGACAAAAATAAAACACACAATGTAGAAATATCAGTTGTTAGATCTTTTTAGGGCAGGTATATTAGTTTTGGAACTTTAATTGAGTAGAAATAGAAAATTTCTAAGAAATAGTCATTGAAATAATCTTATCTCTTACAATAAAGTAAAATGGCCTAGTTGTTAGCGTATTTGTCCTTTGATCATGAAGCCGGGGATTCCAGCCCGAGCTATGCTGCGGTTGGCTGGCGCTGTCTTTCGGATGAAAAAGTAAAATTGGAGGTGTCGTGTCACAGAAGATGTCGACGCGTTTAAGAACCTTCCCTGTTTTACGGCTGTAAATGCCGATCATAGGCAAAATTTCTTGCCCTTCAACAGCGCACGTCGCCATACAAGCGAAATATTCTTGGGTATGACGTTAAACAACAATTCAACAACAACAAAAAGAAAACATTTTGATATTGCCCCAAAATACTTTGTTCCTCAGGTGCTTATGCCTATATGACCTGTAAAGATATAAGCTTTATATCCTGCGCTGAATACTGTTTCAATCTGCGTCACCTCCCCTCCATCCTTCTCTAGTCCATACTTGTGGAAGCTGTTATAGTACACAGTAAAAAGGTTTATATCGCGTATGCCAGGCGATGAAGAATTAAGCATTTTCAAACACTAAGGTTGACTACGGCTTACTCAACTGAGGATAAAGGGTTCACGTCAGTTGTGGCCGGTCGATAAAAAATGTTCCATCTTCCTAGGCACCTGATCCCATATCTGGTATCTACATCCTTCTCTTGTCTATTCTTGTGGAAGCCGTTACAGTACACAGTATAATCGTTTATATTGAGTATGTCAGGCGATTCAGAATAAAGTATTCGTACTAAAATGATATTGTTGAACCATTTCTCAAACACTAAGATTGACTACGGATTACTCAACTGAGAATATAGGGTTTACGTCAGTTGTGGCCGGTCGACAAGAAATGTTCAATCTTCCTAGGCACCTGGTCCCATCTCTGGTATGTAAAGGGGTCTGTCTTTGCACAACTCTTTACTATTGTACCTTGAAAGTGTTCTGTCACATTTACCTTTTTGGGCCTCTGTGGCCGAGTGGTTAGCGTGTTCGATTTCGAGGCGAGGGGCCCGGGGTTCGATTCCCGCAGCGCCAATCCGCGGTTGGCCGTCCCTGTCTTTCGGATGACACAGTAAAAACCGAGGTTCCGTGTCACAGTAGGTGTTGGCCCGTTAATGAACCCTCCCTGCTCTACGGGCAGCAGTGCCGAGCACAGGCAAAATTCATCGCCCTTCACCGGCACACGGTGACGTCTCCATATTAGTGAAATATTCTTGAGTGGGACGTTAATCAACAACGCAACAACAACAACAACAACAACATTTACCTTTCAATCAAGCATTCAACATTATTTCGTGTTTCGCTCTATGTTTAGTTATAAATTAATTTGTGTATTTCTGTTTGTAATTTTGTCTCCTTTTTGTTTTGGCCACGATTTTGTCTGTCGTTGACTTATTCAATTTTGAATGCCCCTTGGTATCTTCTACTTCACCCATTTTATAACAGAATTGAAGGTAATAACTGGAAGGTGTGGGAGAGCGAAGGTTGTTACTCACGTTCAGTTGACCTTGTGGATCGCTAGATTTATTATCAGAACCTTTGCACTATAAGCTGAGAAGGTCAGATTTACATGCCACGTACTGCCTATCCTTATCCTGTGGGGACTTGATAACAAACTTTACCTTCTAACATGTGCCGTACTCTGAAATCCTTACAAATTAATAATCTTTGAGTAAAACTCGGTTTGTGTATAGAAAAAAACAATCGTGCCCTTATTCTAATTCAATTGTCAGTGGTTTAAGCCCGTGTTAAATAATACAATTTCTGTCCTCAAAACCAAAGATGACATTGGAATAAAATGAGCAAATACAGGTCCGTCGGAAAATTAAATAAGATACAAAACGCTTCCTTTTCACAAGAATAGAGCAAGTTAGAGGAAACAATGGGGATTGAAGGGGGGTCTTTATCATTTGTTTGCATTTTTTAAGAATGATAAAAACAAAATCTAAATTTCTAAATTATCTAATTCTTTGCTATCTAAAAGCTAAACGAAACAAAATTCAACGTGAAATTCATACTTTAACCATTCTTTCTTATATGTATTGGAATGAATGCCGATGTTGATCGCAATGATCAGATGAGATCTGGGGTTTAGGATATCAAGCTGTCACAGAGGAATCCGCAACATTGAAATTTGACATAAGAATGAATTCAAAATGCTAGGAAATAAGTATTCCTTTTTATTTAGTACAAATTAAACCTGATAACAGAACATAACAACATTGTGATTATACAGTCGATATTTGCTAGGGTAAGGGGCTTTCACATATGTATCTGGATGTTCCCAGCATATCCTTGTGGCTTCCCCACTTATAGTCTCCCGTGTAGTGTCCGGGCAGGAAGATAAGTCCATATATCTGTTCCTGGGGATTGTCCGGTTCATTCAATCCCCAATTATTCCAGGTTAGAGGCGTTCCATCCGCCCATTTCCACTGACCCTGGTCAAGGTGCGCTCCCATATAGTACCCCCACACATCGGCTGAATTTATATAAGAATACATAAGTGAGTGTAGGATATCTGTATTCATGAAGTTTTAAGTCCTGCATGAGTTGTTCACAATATATTGAGGCATTAACGAATAAAATTGAAGAACTTGAAATATTGGCTGAAATAAACTTCTACTATAAAATAGGGTATCTTTTTTGTTTTGTTTATGGCAACATTCAAACGACATGAAACATTTTTCTCAAACACAGAGTGCAGTTGACTTACTCGATTCCAATCCACCTGCCTTAGATATAACCCGAGACCTTTGCTCACCATGTGCTTACAAATACAATTTTGATTACCAAATAATTACGAAAACATTAATAACATCATGTCTAATGTAAATGTGACTGCCAGAATCTGAAATAAAGTGAAATTTGAATTGTGCAGATCTAATTAAAATTTGAACTAGTTTAATAGTAAGTATAATAAACTTAAAATGGATATTCCAAAACAAATTTACCTTCTAATATCCAGTGCTATGTAACACTTGACTCGCATGATTCATTAATTTTATTTCTTTCTGTTTTCTTAGAAGACATAGTTAAACTTCGTCCTCCATGGAATTGATATTCAGATGAATCAGTTTTTGATATAGGACGCACGACGGGTGTGACCAGTTGATAGGGGATGTTTACTCCTCCATGGCACCTGATCCCACCTCTAGATTACCAGAGGTCAGTATCCACCAAATTTTTATAATGCCTACTGATTCTCGTGGCAATTGATACGTAGGTATCTTTGAATTTTATATGATCCAAAAAAGACAGAAAGGCTGGAATACTTACACGGAATTTTGTTGCCGGTTACCAGGGGTCTTATCTGATTCTCTACGAACTGTTGTTCCTGGGGATCGTCTATCTTTAGAAGAGACCCTCCTTTAATCCGACATATTTGTAGCGCCTCTGTCCAGTACTTAATTTCCGTCGAGAAGAGGTAACATGAATTCTTGTATCTCACCTCGGCCGCCGAACACTCTAAAGAAAAAACAGAGTGTAATGTCTGTTGCCAGGGTCATTTAGCAAAAGAAAATAACGTTGCCTGTGTAGAACATGCATGGTTCTGTGTAAAAATAGTTCGCTTAGGAATATTGTCAAATTAAAACCCAAGAAATTTACCCGTGATGTTACGATAGGTTTCTACGTCGATTTCTACATTATTTAAGACAAAGCTTAATAAATGCTTACCTGTGCTAAAAAACCAACCTTATAAGATATGCCACCATCCATCTACTGTAACACCGTACCTTCTTTAAACTTTCCCATAAAAAAAGAAACTCCCCCTAAGGATCAAACCCTGGACCCTCAAAGTTTCAAGACAAAGATTCAACCATGAAAAAAGGAACGGCTCTTGAAAAAAGGATTGTGCATCTCTTAAAGTGACTTATCTTTGCTCTACACTTTATTTTCGCAGTTTAAAAACGCCAAATTAATACACTTTTCCGCTTTCAGTCTTATTTATCAACGCCAAAAGGTTAAAAAGAAGCCAAAACCCGCAAACGACGTAATTTCCCCTCTTTTTTGCGCTTTCATATTATTTGGTGCTTTAACTTTCCGCGTATTAAGATACAAAAGAAGCGAAGTGACAAATATCAGACACCATAAACTCAGGCATATTGTTTTTGTTTTTGTCCTTCTGTACACACACATCACATGGATTATTAATCAGATTTTATTTAACAACGGAAAACATTCGTACAACACATGATAAGCAAAACGTCTGTGCGGGACTAGTGTCTCCAATTGTGATGGAACGTATTTCTTCGTAATCTTACTGCAAGAATGACGTTAACGCAGCATCTAGTCTTTTTGCATTTCAATTGCTTAGGAAACAATTGTCCCACACAAACGCTTTCGGGTGTCACGTGGTACATGAATATTTTCTACTAGTTGACATTTACTATGCGACGCAGTCGTTGTTGTTGTTGTCGGGGTTGTTGTTCTCAATGTAATTGTAGTTGTTTTCATTGTCGTCGTAGTTGTCGACGGTGGTTGAGTTGTGGCTGCAGTTGAAGTTCTCGCCAAGGTTGGGGTTGTGCAGTTTTTGTTGCATAAGTCGTCATTACAACAGGAAAAGCAAAGTTTTCCACTGCGCTTGTGGTTGCTCAATTGTCGCTTTCCTATCGCTGGCGGCAAGAACACGTCACAAGTCTGTAGGTGGATGGAATCCAGGCGACAGTTACACTTTTAAAGCAATACGAAAAAGAGACTGAAGCAAACGGAACGCACAATCATCAGGTTGTTGTTTTTATTTATTTTTTTGAAGTCTCGCCGACCAACCATGTAACATTCTGTTAAGAGTATGCTTATAGACTCTATTTCTTTCGACCTATTGCGATCTAGATAAATATCTACAAAATGTTTACCTTTAAAACTCGTGCCCATGCCTTAAACAGTGTCGGAATACCTTCTACCTTTTTACTATTCAAATGATCTATACAATTAAGCCCAGAAAACTATTAACCCTTTAACTGTAACTACTATCATGTGACTTTGGTTTTTAAAATAATAAAGACGTTGTTATTGTAACTGATTGTTTCTGTACATCATTCTATGGGAATCTATATCATTTTACAGACCAAAGTTACAGCACAACAATAACAGTTAAAGGGTGTATTGCACAAAAGGCGCAGCAACTCAGGCCACATTTCAACACCAATGGCGGCATGAATTTTAACCGAAATTAGCTATTTGCTGACAGAGAGCTTAAAGCAAGCTTTCTCGACATACCAGACGTTTTAAGCAAAAACAATGAAAGCTAACAGATCAAGAGTAGATGGTACATTTACTGGGATGTTTGTTAACAGTATACGTTCATATATGAAAGAGGTTGTCGGGATATCCGATTTTAGTTTCAAGAGTTGTCTGCTGGGACTATTAATAGCAGATACAATGGGATCTCGCTATCAAGTCTGTTCAAATGACTAGCTAACATTTGCGTAATTAGTGAAGTGGTCTTTTAAGACAGGATGACATAGCCCAGAATAATGATAAACAGACTTTTTAGGTCTTTATCATGAGGTCGTCTTATACGTGAGGTGGTCTAAAGCCGAGCTTTCATTGTACAAATTTGAATAACATTTCAAGTCTCGACTGACATTTGAAATGATTGTCTCTTGTCATCGAATAAAAATGTGTTTACTCCAAGCAAAATCAATGCATATTGATTCATAAAGATAGCCTTGCGTGTTAAACTCTATTTTAAATTAAATGTATTTGTTTTTGCGGTGGTGGTCCCATGAGATCCAATTGAGTGGGTAAACCTCGCCAGCCAGGTTACAATTAATGTTTTACTTTTTCGGAAAACGAGGAGAAAAGTTGTCAACAAAAGAGTCCAACAGATACGGGAAGTTCCGCTCTGTAAACTGCCGGTGATAGCGTCCACAGCCTCCCACCAATTTGTTACTCAAGCGGAGGTTATTCTATACGTTTGTAGTTTTCTTTTCGTGCTTTTGATACAACTAACGGGCAAATACGAAAATTCTTAAATGGTCAATTAAATCATAGATTTACATTACTTAGTTTCAACCACAAAATTACAGAATTTGCTCTCTTAGTAGTTTAAATATTAAATTTGAATTACACGTAGATTGAAACACAACATAAATCGTGGTATTTCTGTGGTTTATGAAAAACAAATCAAGGTTGATGTTGCAACGATAAGAACACTGTTGCTTCAGTCAAGACAAACACACATATAGGCAAGCGCACTTGAACAAAGATAGACAAGCACACATACACACAGATAGACAAGCACACATACACACAGATAGACCAGCACACATACACACAAATAGACATACATGCATACCCATAGACAAGCATAATTTAGATCCATTATTATGAAAAAAACAATAATTAAATTGAGGTTGTTGGCGTGTTCGACTGCTAATCGAGAGATTCGGGATCGAGCTCGCGCAGCGCCACTCCGCGGTTGTAAAAACCGAGGTCCCGTGTCACAGTAGATGTTGGCAAGTTAAAGAACCCTCCCTGCTCTACGTACGGCCAGCAGTACCGAGCATAGGCAAAGTTTGTAGCCCTTCACCGGCACACGGTGACGTCTCCATATGAGTGAAATATTCTTGAATGTGACGCTAAACAACAATACCATACCATAATTAAATTGATATAAGTAATTTAAGAATTTCATTTTACAATCGAATATGATTGATCCATACGTTAATCATGTGTACAGTTCATCTTTATGACAAATCTTGCTTGGAAAATAATATTCCAATGTGTAGACCACCCTGCACGATTCGGTTATCTGGATGCTTGTTTTATTGGACAATATGCTTGGTAATCAAAGCGTCTGGATGAATAAATTTTACTGAATATTATACCTATCTCGCTTATGAAATGTAGATTAAAATATTGCATGGATAAAAGATTTTTCTGATTCAAAATTTAAAATTTAATACGAGACATATAAAGCATATCATTCGCAATCTAACGGAACTATTTTCAGGTTTGATATTCATACATCAAGCTTTTGATAAGCTTGATATGTTGATGTTCATTTTTTCTTCTTGATTTAGTGCATGTAAAATTACCTCCTTTTTCAGACACCCAGAACGGTACGCTACGTTGTACAGCGCGTGCGGCGATCCTATTATTTCACATCTCTGAATAATGTAAAGGAGGGCACGTGTCTGTTAAGTCTGGGTATGAATGATCACTTTGTTACATTAAAACAGATTCAAGGTGGAAAAGGATAATAAAAAATGGAAAAAGAAAACACTGATTATGAAATAACAAATAAATACACGGTAAATTCAATGAAAAAAAATGCAAGCGTGACATTGAAGAAAGAAAGATAGCTCATTAATCCGGACGCCAATAATCCGGATGCTTCACCTTCCGGACGACATTTTCAAGGAACAAAATTTTCAGATTGCCTTGCACGTTATGATGTGTATATGTCAGTAATCCGGACGTTTCAATAATCCGGAAAATTTGATTGGGAACGAAGGTGTCCGGATTAACGAGGCTCTACTGTAGATAGACTGTGTACTACTCTACTGTAGATAGAGTGATTGATTGATGGATGGATTTGACAGGCAGACAGATCGACAGATCGACAGATAATTGTTTCACTAAATAGGTGATTGAATGGAGACGATGTTACAAATAGAATTTTGTTAAACATTTAGACATTTATGCAATAAACTTAGATATAAAGACCAATAATTAATGCAATTAAATAGAGGACAAATGGAATTGAAAACAGTCGATATAAATAATTTTTATGAACCAGAAGTTGCAGATGCGCAATAATTAAAGTTGAACAACTAGTAAAATTTGACTGATCGGTTTCTCATCATTCCCGAATCTGATGACGTATCAAAGTATGTGATAATCTTTTTAACTTGAACGTTAAACAACAATACAACACGCACAAGTATTACATACCTGACCTCGCTCACACACTTTGACTTTGTTACAACCTGATTCCGTTCGTTGTTCAAAGCAATTATAGCAAATTGGTCCACGCTGACTTCTGTCCGGTAAATCTGTTGGATCATAAAACAATATAATAATTGAATTGTGATATTCAAGTTAGACATTAAAGGTAACGAATTATGCTCGATCTCAAAATTTTATTAGAAATGCATAATGAAGGGTTGGGTTGAAATACGAACCTATCAACACATCGTAGATTTCCGCTGAAGGAAATAATGCGTATTCCAAGCGGGTGTAGTATCATACCGACTTTATGCAACTAAAGTGATTTCCCCTTATTGCAATCAAATTACATGACTTGAATTCAAATTGGAAATTCATTCAGTAGATAGCATCCTTACTCCAATGACACCAACCCCAACCCACCCACAAATAGAAAAGAAACAAAGAAAAAATAAAACAAGAACGACTGTATACTGACCTGGTTCTCCACAGCCGCCATAATTACAGTGATCCTTGTTACAACAGTGCGAACACGTGATTGTCTCCCCTCCTGGAAGCTGCCTAGTGTGTCTTTTGGATGTGCATCTCTAATGATTTTTATAAGAGAAAAAGAGAAAATGGAGAAGTCGCTGGTTCAACCCCAAATGACTTTTGGGACGCATGTACCCTGCTAAAGGTTTCTTTATCTTTCCAACATCCTCAATACATTAGATAACAAGTCCAATACCTATCATAGTACATTAACTGACATCATTATAACATCTTAACCAGGATGAATAACATAAACTATTGATAAATTTAAAATTTAAGCTTTATAACCAGTAACATAACATCCGAGCAATGTGTTAGAGCGTGTCTCGTCAATTCTCCAATACAACTGATTTTTCTGTCGTTTTCATGACATGGAATTAATTCATAGTTATAAACCAATAATTTATAGTTGGCATATACATGTATACATATGTATACAATGTAGATCAGACAGCATGAGTCGTGTTGCATTTTTAAGATATAAACATGTGATAATGTTTCAAACATTAAATATTATAAGTTCCTCTCGAAAATGTTATAGTTTAACACAGAAAACAAATAAAAACCGAAAGATTCCAAGAGATTAATTATAAATCAAGGAAAATATTAATCTATAACATTAGAAATGTACCTTATCAAGAGATTAATAAACATGCTACATACGCTGTTCTGTTCTTCACGAATACACATAATCAAGAGAGTAATAAACATGTTACATACGTCGTATTCGGTTGTTTAACGTCCCACTCAAGAATTTTTCACTTATATGGAGAAGTCACCATGTGCCGGTGAAGGGCGACACATTTTGCCTATGCTCGGCACTTATGACCGTAGAGCAACTAGGGTTCTTTAACGTGCCAACACCTACTGTGACACGTGACCTCGGTTTTAACTGTCTCATCCGAAAGACAGGGACAGCCAACCGCTGCACGGATCGCACCCCATACCATTCGATTCGAAGTCAGAGACGCTAACGGCGGTCCCCTATCAAATACGTTAATCACTAGCAGTTGAAACTACTTATCTAAGAAAAACATGAAACAAACACATTTTCTTTACACATTCCTGTTACGAAGACACACGATCAAAGTGAAAACAAGGTCCAGTGTCACGGTAGGTGTTTGCACATCAAAGAGCCCTCCCTAACCCACCGCCTATAGTGCTGTGCATAGGCAAAATGTGTCGCCCATCACCGGCAAACGGTGATATCCAACCAACCAACACAAACAAAGTATCCATAGATAATCGTATGTCACGAAGATTAGGGTGGCCTATTAATTTTCTTTTTCTTTTTCCCCGGTTGCCTTCTTTTATTTTTTCATATCTTTATGTCTTCTCCCTTTTTTGTAATTTTATTATTTTTTAGCACTTAGACTAAGCCCTCTAAGCTTAAGAGTTTTTTCTCATTTCTAGCTTCTCACCCAAACCGGATATTAGTATCATCTAGAGTTGAATAAATTATCAGACTCAAGTAAATTCTTAAATTTTAATGTGCCCAGCCCTGAAGTAATCCATAGTTTTCTTTTTCTTGATAAGCTGTTGTCTGGCGTTCTATGGATAATTTTTGAGTGCCTCCTGATATTTTCAACCCTCAATTTTTGACATGACTAAATATGTTACACGGTAACTTGGCCCTTGGTTGGTTTTCGGTTGTATGGATGTTTAACGTTCTACTTACTCTCTTGCAAACCGTGTGCCGATGAAGGCGAAAATTTGACCTATGCTCGGTACTTATATGTATTTAGCTTCCTAACATGGAAACTCCACTTTTGCAAATATCCTAATTTGAAATTTGTATTAATTTTCATACTGAAAAGGGGCTTAGATGATCTGAACCCCCCCAAAAAAAATTCTTCTCATCCAATGTTTGTGTTAAAAACTTATAAGAAGAAAATAGATCACTGAACTCAATGTCCCAACGGAACATTCTACACTCACCACAGTAAGGTGCGAGCGATTTCGGTTCCAATATGGTGATAAATCACAATCAGATGTCCATTGCACTATAACCATGACTTATCAGCGCTAAGAGCCACCCCCACACATTTATGCAAAGGATATCATTTGTACGATTTTCGCTCATGTCCTATAGAAACTATTTTATAATAATGAAGCTCCAAGGAATATTAAAGAAATAAGTCCTAATCAATATGACAAGTGTGAAGGATAACGGTCTCAACGTAGGAAACAATTGCACGTGCCTAACGAGATGAGTCCAGGTGTCCGGAAGGAGTCAGTGTATCAGAGAGAGAGAGAGAGAGAGAGAGAGAGAGAGAGAATGAGAATTCAAAATAACAGATAGAAGATAGCGGAGAAAAAGTTAATGAAGACATAGTTTGGAGAGAAAATAAGAAAAGGATAAATTATTCTGTATAACTATTTTAATGTTATTCAGTGTTATACAAAACTATCTTTTAGTATTTCTTTAGTTCTTCGAATAAATTTGACTAGTTGATTTCATCAATATTGTTATATAGAGGCAAGGATACGAAATATTATTTTCTTTCCATTTCATTGTTCTGTTGCTTGTTTGTTTTTGTTTTATTTTGTTTCTTTTTATTGTTGTTGTTATTGTTATTGTTGTTGTTGTTGTTTGGGGAGTTTTTTTTTGTAACTTGCACATGATATTCTATAGGTAATAATTTTATTCTTGTTCATTCCCTATTCATACAAAACATGCATTTAAATGGTTCATAAAAATACAAATTATACATTTTTAAACTAAAGTGCAAGAAAAACAAGGAACCTATAGACACTTAGTTTAAGAAAATTAGCGCGAAAAGAATTTGAAAAAAGAAATGGAATTTGGTCAAAATAATGCATCCTTGAAAGCGATCATTTTGCAGATCATATTATCTTAATTGTTTTTAACAGCACCATCAACTTATCTCTCTACTGAAAAATGAAGGAATCTTAAATCAAGGTCAATCCTAGCTGCGGGACTACGTTTTACTATTTCCAACGAATGCTAGAACTGTGTTCCCTCGGTCTATCGGTCTGAAAACAAAATCTCTATTGCTCAGGCAGGGTATCCTCCGTTTCTCGTGGTATTTGCACCGAATAATCACATCAGCTGATGCAGACATCAAAGATAACTTAGGTTTGTTAGGCTCGAGAACGAACAAATTAACCAATGTAAGTGCAAACATGAATATTATAGTACTTGCCAATGTATCACGACATCCGCTAGTGTAGTATATATTGCCATCCTGTGTTACTATTTGATCGACATAACATTCCTGAAGTGAAGTAGAAATAAAATGGAAATCAGAGGTACCAGATGAATCAGGAGGAAATCTGGAAATATGTGGCGTATTGGACAAACAAGGACCTCTGAATAACCAGATGTATGACCAGGTACCATGGAGGGGTAGGCATCCCCTACCGACCGGTCACACCAGCCACAGTCAAATTCAGATGAAATAATAAAAAACAAAAAAGCGTAAGAGACAACTAGATAATCGAATAGTAATTAAACATTCTATTCAAAGAGTTACTTTAATTGAAAACAAGGTTACTATAGCGACTGTAAAATACAGAAAATATTTGTATGTACATTTTAATGTGATTGTTCTATCCTTATGACAAACCATTTTCGGTACGAAGTTTGCCTCTGCATAAAAACGTTCAAATGCTTTCATGACTCACTGTGGACACATTTTGGCCAATCGATAATTTTATTAGCCAGTGAACATTTACCAGTATGTCAAATACTTTTGGTAATATAAATAGACAGAAATATGCTGGCAACCTTGGGCATTACTACTCGTATATGTTGAATCATTTTCCCTTTATTTCCTGACTTCCATTGCTAAATTACATTTCAACAGGAAAATAAGAACATATGAGGCCATTCCATCGATACCTTTCTAGCTGCAACAAGAAACGGCTAGAAAATGTTCCAATCACATTTTGTTAGTCAGTTTCCCCAAACATTTAGTCAATGGCTAACTTGGCTATCAATATGGTGAGCCCTGACTTCTACATGTCAGTTCTTCCCAAGCATCGAAACATGAAAAGACATATAAAAGAGAAATATCTTCAGAGATGAGCATTTTTACTGTCGAGTCACAATAGTGTAAGTTTTCCCAAAATTATTGAAAGAGCCACATACCTCATTAGCACCACATTTTGCCACAAAAGGGCAATCTCTGGGGTAGGCAATGTTAGTGCACACAAAACACGTTAAGGCATCAGCACCTATGATGTGCAAATGTGAAGTGTAATCAATAAACATAACCCTTTTGCATACACAGCTTTGCGCAATTACATGTATATCATTTTTCGGGAAGGATGAAATGACGTCATAAATAATATTACATTGTTTGTAGGCATGGATGTCGTCGTGCCCAAACAGACTGACGACTTGCATTTCGTTTTTCCTCTGAAAGACTTAAGTTAAAACATTCACTGTTAATTTACATTTTTAAAGTTGCTTTGAATAAAAATTTCATTTACTGCAGGTATGTCAGCATTTTACAACCTAATACGTTGAGAAAGTAAAAATCTGCTCCTTTTGTTTTCCTTATAATTACCTGAATTTGTGTGTAAGGTGTTGAAATAGTCAAAACTTTAAAATGAGAGAGAGAGAGAGAGAGAGAGAGAGAGAGAGAGAGAGAGGAGCCTTTATATAACACAATCAATAATTTTTAACCTTTTTCGAGGGTTGCTTGTATTGAGAATAGTTCTTACCGTTGATATACACGAACCCCAGGAGTAAAAGAATCGCTCCTGAAATGAAACATGTCATTGATGTATGTTAAAAAACAACAAAATAAGAGAATGAAAGTGAAGGAAACCCACACAAAGTCTTATATTTTGCATTTTAACATTGCTACTGGGATTTCAATATTGTTCTTATACGACCTTAAAGACAGATTTGCTACGCATAAATATATCAAGTGCGATATGGTTTAAGGTCAAATATAAATGAAAATATATGAAATGCGTGATTAAAAGAGCATCTCCAAATGGAAATATCAATATTATTTAGTTTTTTGATAATGCAGTATAAAAAATAGATTCTGCAACACTTAACTGAAAGAGCGCTATTGATGATAAATAGGAGATGGGGCACATTTGGCAGGAAATTTTTTTCGCCAAAAGTACCAACCTACTCCTACTATATACCATCATATACACTTGGAAACCTCAGGCTTTTATGTAAGTTACGTGGTTTTCTCGGACTTGTGCCTTAGTAACGTGTATTCACATTATTATTCAATTGGAAGTAAAGATTGTAAGAATTTACTTTGATGATGTATTTGGGATTTGATCAAGTATTCTTCAACAATATTAGAACCATACCTTTCCGACATCGGGTACACTAGAGACTTAAAAAATATCATAATTATTTTTTCCTTTTTGTAAATATTATTTAAAAACAATAAGACAGTGTCCATTCCGCAATTCTTTACTGAACGAGCACTACATTACACATTAATTACGTTCGATGCTTTAGAAATATCCCATGTCTTTGGAAAGCTGCAGTAAGGGGTCTGTAACTACCGTCAAACTACATTTTTGTCTATGGAGAAGACCTGTTGCGCAAATAATACAACATCAGACGTACTTAATAATTTGGTCATATGTATTTTACCCATTTAGAAATTAAATCTACTTTCAACATAAATGCAATAAATGAATATAACATAACTATAAGTTAAAACAAAATAATTGTATGCCTTACCTCTGTAGTTAGTCATCGTGATATAACAGGTTTATATATCATAATTTCAGATCACTGTCAAGGTCTTTTCCTCGAGCAATCTCTTATCATATTTGAATGGCTTATACTAATACTCAATAGTGTATCGTTGTCAAGAAAGTGGCCGTGTGTTTGCATCATCAAATATGCTCTAAAGTTATTACGTTTTCGCTTTTAAGTATCATTTTTTTCTTAAATAATGTTTATATTTAAACAGACAATTATGATGCTATAACATTGATAATATTTGTTATTCATCAATGAATGAAAAGGGAAAGGTAAAAGTGATCAATCTCATATGTCCTACGAGGTATACAAAATATAGAGTCGGACAAACACGGATCCCCCTGTCAAACCAGAGGTGAGATCAGGTGCGTAGGAGTAAGTTACCCGTGTACACCAATCGCATCCCCCGTGAACTGAGTAGTCCGTAGTCATAATCGGTATATAACCTATTGATGTCAGGGAGTTATTCATGTTATGTTCATCAAAAATACATGGCAATAGATAGAAAAACGAATAGATGGATTAGATTCAACATCTATGTGTTCTAATGAGTGTTGTATTGTGCATCTGAATCCCTATATTAAGTAGTCTATGTTTTGATAATAATTTTCTTTATTTCCTATTTGTAGAGATTGCAAAAATGATATGAATAAAAAACATAAGAAAATATAACCAATATATATGTTTACAGTCAATCAATGACCTTGAGTGAGATCTCCACATCACATAAATTGTAAATCTAGTCTATCTCAGTTCGTCTACTTATCTATTGACATTATTGTTATTGAAATATATGTGTACACTCATTCTTAGTAATTGGCAACAAAGCTTCACAAATAGTTTATGATTCCCCCAACTTATGAAGTTATATCTAATATCAGTCATACCAAATAAAATTAGAAGTTCACTAATACTTGAATTTGAGTGGCAACCCAGGCGTAGTGGTTAGCGTGTTCGACTTCGAGCCCGAGCCAAGAGAAATTCTTGTTGAAGAATGCATTTGAATATAACCATACATAGTTATGGTCTGGACTTGAATTGGACACGACTTTCAGGTGAATAAATAAAGAGATATATGGACAAAATTTGACAAAATCAGACCACAGATACCTTGCCGCCTTTTTAATTTAATTTCTTTAATTTAGCCACATCCGTTAGTATCTCTTTATATCAGGACGACGTAAGGTGTTTTTTTTTTTTACCTTTTCAAACTACAGTTATATCCCACAAAGGATCACTTACAATAATCAAATCCCTATTTAATCTGCTGTGGCCGAGTGGTTAGCGTGTTCGACTGCCAATCGAAAGATCCGGGTTCGAGCCGCGTAGCGCAACTCCGCGTTTGGCCGTCCCTGTCTTTCGGACGAGACATTAAAAACTGAGGTCCCGTGTCACAGTAGGTGTTGGCACGCTAAAGAACCCTCCCTGTTCTACGGCTAGCAGTACCGAGCATAGGCAAAAATGTGTAGCCCGTCACCGGCATACGTTGAAGTCTCCATATGAGTGAAATATTCTTGAGTCGGACGTTACCAGACCATACCATACCATACCATACCATACCATTAAATCTGCCATGAGTGCGATAGAACTCGACCTAAAATCAAGTCGGCGAAGGGCCTACGTCTTATTAGCACAACATTTCCTGCTCAATATCTGAAGTGAAAGTTGAGGGTCGTTCGGATAAACCTGCCAACATCTACTGTGAAACGGGACTTCAATTTGTGATTTTCTCATCCCAAAGACAGGTACAACCGCGGTCTAATAGGTAGAACCTTAGCGAAAGTGTATAGGCCGTCATTCGCAATTGATGATATATAAAATTGAGCGAGGGATTTTTGAGTAGGATTTTAAACAACAATAGCACAGAAAAGTAGATAATTATTGAAAAAGTAGCAAAGAAAATTCGAAGCTCAAAGTCCTAAATAAACAAGATGAAAATGCAAATGTTTTCAGTGTTGACAAAGCAATACTAAGATAGGGGGCATTGTGTCTTGAAAATCGAATACGCCTCACATTCCAACAATAATTTGCTTTTAAGAATGCAAGAAGTAATAAAATTCGAATAACAGACTGTAATAGATATTTGATTTCAAAGGACATTCTGCTGTCAATGAAGTTCGACGTTTTGATTAAAATATATAAAATAAAATCATTGCTAAGATTAAATTGGAGTAGATAAATGTAACACAAACCTCAAAATCTTCAGTTTTTTGGACGATTATAGACATTACACATCAACTACATATTCATCTTTATTTACGTAG
>JACSZP010021464.1:0-36508 GCA_016161895.1 Pinna nobilis
ACTGTCAAATGTGAACTGAAGATCCAGAATATTTTGAAACCTCAAATATTGTGTAATAAAAAATGAAAATAAACACAGCCTCGTGATTATAAACAATTGCCAATTCCAGGATGATTTTAAATAATCGGCTAGAAGTGGCTTCACTTTAATAATTTGCTGCTGGAGTTTTACCAAGAAATATTTCGAGTCGATAGATACATTAGTATTATTTCCAACTCGCCACGTTAAAGGCTCGATTGTATCGGGACAACGTAAATAAAACACAAAGAGGAAACTACTGTTATGATAAATTATGATAAGTTCAAACTTATCAACTAATGCACCTGAATTTAAAAGGTAAAATTTATAACATTAGAAAGGAGTATAACTCGTAAGACTATGTGGAGGGTTGAAATTTTTATTTCTAACTTGCAGAACTTTAATAGTCATGCCGAATGATATGTCTCACATGCCTAACTAAATTTTACAGATTTTTACGCATATTTACCTACTCGGGTAACTAGAAAATTTCATATTTTTATCCTTTCTACCAATACCACTATATCTAATTACGATGAATTGCCTGACTCTCATATATAAAATATCAGTAAATGTTCTCCCTTGTTACGCTCGTAGCCTTGTTTACATAATCCATGTACATGTTACTGTTACCGTCCCGAAAATATCGCGTTGTCTCGCGAAACCTGATCCTTTTCCAACCTTAAGTATGGTTGTCTCTTCCTCAACCCCTTGAAAACTGCTAAAACTTTAAATCACCTGTAAATTAACTATAATGATTTAATATAATACTAGACGAAATTAGCTGTTTAAATGGCTTTTTGGAATTAGCATTTCAGTGCTTACACAGATAATTGAAAAACTTATTCGATAAGACTGTGCAAGACTTTCCTTGTCAACATCATGAATTTGAAAGTAGCCATGAAACCATATCTTTGGGACCTTAATTTGTATGCCACATTTCAGGGTTGATCAGAAAATGAGGTACATGTGGGAATCCAGGCTTTCAGCGCTGATTAAATCTTTAAACAATGGATTTAGTTGTCTAATGAGTATACTATTCATTCTTTTTAAGTAAAATGAATTAGTTATTTTATACCATTACAATTTGGAATCACACTTTGTGACAATCAAGTAGCATTTCTATTTTAAGAGGATTAGTTGATATTCTAGCAGATATTCAACATATCATTAGTGTTGGATAAATAATTAATACACCGCGGCACCGGTGAGAAATCTAAATACTATCCATTTGCATGAGGAACCTGAAAAATCATTACTAATACATGCAATTGTTGTCTATTGAATGATAGATTGCGTGTCATCCTGATTTGAATATTGTCTGCCTTTAATTGCAATTGGACAGAAATACGCTTGAAGTTAACTATAGCAATAGCATTTGTTAGTTGTCATGACAAAATATGATAAGTTCTTTTTGCAGCAACACGAGATAGACTGAATTTCGCATATAAGAGAGGCAAGAGAGAATAATTGAAATGAATCTGCATTGTACTCAATGAAATAAAGATATATTTTCTCCGAAAGGTATTGAAGGCAAATCGAATAAATATTTCAATAATCTCACGTCATTATTATTTTTATATTGCGTTGGTCAATGGCTGCCATTTAGCAGAGTCATCTTTGTACTGATAGAGGGGAATATCCATTAGAACCATTTAATCGAGCAAAGTTACAAAATGAAAGTCAAAATACGCTGGTTGCGAACAAGAGTGAAAAAATGGCTCGTATCAATTGTTTATTTCGATTTTAAGTAACTAATGACAAGGGAAACGTAACGAAAAATGATATGTCTCTTAATTCTTTTAATGAATACAATATAAAGAGTTGGGCAAACACAGAACCAAGAAAACCAGATGAGTTCATCGGGTACCTAGGAGGAGTAAGAAGTAAGTCTCCTGTCGACCGGTCACACCCACCACCGTGAGCCCTATATCTCAACCAGGTAAACGGAGATATCCATGGTCAAAATCAGTGTGTAAATATCTGTCTTACAACCGGTATAATTCATGTCAGACAACATTCGACACATAAAGTGCCGTATCGGTAAACCAGATCATTATACTGAATGTTTAATCTGCGAAAAGGTGACTTACACCGAAACTGTTCTAACCCTTATAATGTAACCTTGTATGTCAGTAGCCTGTCTGGATTTAAAACTAATGATGCGTTGAGCAAGCAGCATAACTGCATATGCAGGTGATGATTGAGTACTTTCTACATAAATATGGCGAGGGGACACTGCGGAAAAGTTTGTCCTTTTGTTATTGCATTGAATTGTCTGTGTTCAATAAAATATGCAAGAGCAGGCGTAATAATCAATGTGACAGATTGTACTCAGACTAATTTAAACAATTCGAAACGTCTGATGTAAATCAATTATCAAATTGAATTTATTTTCTATAATTTCTTTTATAGAATGAAAATACCGAGTGTTGCTAGGAAGCAGGTAATTCTGAATATTCCCGATAACCTTACCTCACGCCCTTTTCAGTTCGGTTTTGTGGTTTCTTACGTCTTTTCGTTTGAAATCGTTTGATGGATAAAATCGTTTAAATTATCAAACTGAAAGACGTACGAAACCACTAAACCGAACTGAATAAAGACTTAAGTCGATCTTTAAAAGGAAAGTGAACCCCGAAAAGGGCATGATGTAAGGTTATCGGGAATATTTAGAATTACCTGCTTCCTAGCAACACTTGTTTATCGCTCCACTTAAGACTCTTTTACTTTTACTAAGACGTCGACACCGTGTGCGGCGAAAGGGCGACAAATGTTGCCTATGATTTGCACTTTCGGTCATAGAGCGAGAAGGGTCCATTAACGGACAAACAACACTGGGACAGGGGACCTCGGGTTTTACTGACTCATTTGAAGGACAGAGTGAAGAGTGGGTTCGAACCCAGGACATGATCAGAAGGCGAACACGATAACCACCAGGCTAAATAAGCTGTTAGCGCGATTGGATTGCTGATCCAACACAACTGAAACAAACATACAACAATAAAAATATCATATATTGATTTATTCGAATATTAAAAAACAAAACAAAAAAAACCCCAAACAAACAAAAAAAAAGGAAAAAAAAACAACAACAAATACAAACAGTAAACAACTCGCCCCTGTTCTGCGTATGCTTATAGAGCATTGTCAATGAAAAACAGATACTTCTTTTCCGTTTTGCAGATGAATGACTAGAAATGTTTTACCTTTACTCTGAACTTAAGTCCACTGTAACACATATTGAATTGCCTCATTCAGGAAAAACCTGTCCTTAGAGATGTACACATTGCAGAACAACTAGAAGAATTTGTGAAATTAATTTAGGTTAATAAAAAGGCTAAGAAATACTTGTATCAAATTTATCAATTCCTGCATACAAATAGACACAACAAAATTTGAAAACCTACGCGCGCGTGCGTATTTGTGTATATGTCCTCGTAAATACACGCGCGCGGACACACACGGACAGAAACATACAAGACATACGCGTTAAATTTTATCCGTTCGCAGATTCAGTTCTCTTGTCAGACATTTAATCAGTTGTCCATAATCCTTAATATCCTGTGTAAACTGCTTGTCTGTTCCTTGTCTCTCTTTCATTGATCCATCATTTATCAGATGAATAGCCCCTTTTACCTGATAAGGACAAAAGTTACTGAAAGTGAATGAAGGGTCATGCTCGAGGTTATAGGTCAAATCCTCTAGATAGCATTAAAATTAAACCATAATGACGATCAAGATGGTGGGAATTAGACATTAAATATGATATTTATTTAGTGATTATTATAAAAAGCACCTGTCATTTTTTTAATAATATTTGAGTAATAAGCGACTTTAATTTTGGATTGATCTCAATATGTACCGCTTGAAAATTCAACCCATGCGTTTTTATATATGTTTATCATAACATACACTCACAAGGTCCTCATTCTCACAGTCCAAGGCGTAGGCTACACAAACGGTCTCTTTCCGAATATTACCATGGCACAATCCTATTGAATGCACTAGAACCAAATCCTCGGCGAGTTTTGTTGCTACGAGCAAAATGTCCTGCAGTGCTAAAGATCGCAAACCTCTGTATTTCTCTAATGGTATTAAATGTTTATCCACCACAGAGGAATCCACAGACACACCTGGTATAAATGGCAGTTGTCTTTGAGGCATAGTCGAGGTTTTCGTATTGTTTTCTGGAAAAAAAATCCAATATGAACAATTTTCGACGCTGCCTAAGCTCCATGAACGTCGTAAAGATGTCATTCAAGTAACAACGAAAGTAAGGCGAAGGGTCAATAAGTGTGCAAAATATGATGAGTAAAAATCGACGAGCCTCTGTAAAAATAGAACGTTGACGATAACAAACGGACAATACAAAATGCAAAAATCTAAAGGCAGACGAAACCATGGCCAAAACAAAAAGAGACAATAATTTTTTATTCATGCATATCAAATATAGATCAATATATCGAACAAAATATTTGAAATAAGTATACTTACCACATGGCTTAATGTTACTGTTTCTGTTCTACAAATATGGTATGATGTCAAGTTTTAATATATAACTCTAAACCATATTATTTAACATTTTACATTTAGTCAGAAACATTATAGATGATGTAAAAGTGTTCGATTTTGCCTTTTGCAATGTCTTCAGTGAATACGCACAAAAATGCACATAATTGTCGTCCAACGCCTTCCTGCATCAATACATTACGAAGTCAAAACAACAATGCCTATAAATGTCAAGCGTTGAGATCAACATTTTTTTAACATTACTACCAATTTGAAAAGTCTGGACTTGTAGATATCTAACACGATTTCTGGGCTGATTTCAGTTCTCCCTGGAACAAATCGAGAAACAACGTGGCTTACCCTCTCTCTAGAAATTGCGGATACTGTGTATAGAAAAGGATTCAGGGCCGAATTGACAGGCAGCACGAACACGATGACCCAGGCATATACACTTGAAGAAACTTCAACGCCACTGAGGGTAATAAGACCTGTAATGAATCATATTCAAATTTTAGTTTATAGTAAACATCAAAAGGTTTCATCAACTTGAAGGTATAAGTAAGAAAATCAGCAAAACTGTAAACTGTAAACCTTCCTTAGCGACATCCTGTATATAACGACCTCCTGTACATATGCAGTTTGGGCATGTCGTCATTCTGAATTCAATCTCCATCTAAGTAGCTTAGCTTTTCTATTGGGTTTTATATGAGGTCTACGATTTCAAGGTTTTACTATATTCTTATGTTTTTTATGTTAAATGATTTACCTATAACAGCGATTGGAACCCAGCATAGCACGTCCGTTACCACGATAAATGTCAACGACTTTGCTACAGCAGCCTCCCTGGCTCTCGTCGTATTTGCAACGCCTTTTCCAACTGTAATAACCTCTTTATAAATTAGAAATTGACCTAGAATTATCCCGAGGAATAATACTGAGTTGAATCCAATGAACAGTCCCACGGAATACTCCCATCCTGTTGACCTCTGTGTTGATAATGGGAGGGATATACAAACACTTGTGGCAGAATAGTAATGTTCTCCGAGGTATGGAGAAGTTATCAGAAGGGGTATAAGGGACGATAAAACGGCCACCAGCCACACGATAAGGACGGAAATACACGAAGATATCACTGTCATCCGATACTTAGAATATGGATATCCAAGGACGATAACTCTGTCAACAGTTATCAGAAATATGAACATTGCAGATGCCTCGCTTGATGTTGTTGCAATGATTCCTGATAATGTACACATTGTGCTCTGTCGCCATTCTGTATCGTACAGACCGTACTCTCCTCTTTTGGTCAGGTCTATTAGAGCAATTACAGACAAATAGAATCCCATTAATATGTCTGAAACGCCCAGGTTCATCACCAAAATACTCTGGGAATTGCGTTTCTTCATATTTATTTGCCGAACTCGATAAATAATTACAAAGACATTTCCAACAAGAGACCCAAACGCCATGAACCATATACTGATACTAAGCAACCCTATGTCTATCAGATTGTTACAAGACGATATTTTGTCTCGCGGGGCGACACAGTTTTCTGATTTAACGTTCGTTGGTTTTACACAGCAAATTGTATATCTATCTCCGTACAAGAACTGTAGATTGTTTAAGTCTCTGAACATATCCTGAAAAATGACCAGACTGTTTCCTTGTAGATTTAATGAGAATAAATTTGTTAAGCCGTCAAATGTTTGTGACTGCACTTCTCTCAGAAGATTGGATTTTAGATTTAATATTCGCAATGTAGTAAGGGTGTTGAATGTATTTGCTAGCAGTGTTCTAATTTTATTTCCTTCTAAGTTAAGTTCCTGGAGGGCTATCAGTGTATCGAATGCATTTGCTGCAACAGTCTGAATCTTATTGTCTCTCATAGTCAAGAATCTGAGAGAAGCTAAGGATACAAAGGACTCCTGGTCCAGATATATTATGTTGTTGTCTTCTAAATTAAGTTCTTCCATGGAGTTAAGGCCGGCGAACGATGTAGCGGTTAAATTAGAAATGTGATTATGTCCCAAGTTCAAAATCTGAAGAATGTTTTGTGAAACAAAGTAGTTATTCGTTTCTGACAGATTATTGCGAGCCAGATTCAATGTTCTTAGTTTAGTTAAGCTATTAAATGTTTTAGGAATCAACGTGGATATCAAATTTGAGCTGATATCAAAACTTTCGAGATTGTTCAGTCCAGTAAACAAGTCATTACCAATGTGTACACATTGCATGTTAGCAGTGGACAATATTTTTAGGTTTGGTAACTGATTAAATAATTTTCCTTCCAATATAGGAATAGGATTACCGTCTAGGTAAAGTTCTTGTATAAATGACAGTCTACCAAAGACAAAGAGGGGGATTTTATCAAAGTTGTTATAGCTGAGGTCCAAAACACGTAGGTATTCTGACGTATAACCAATGGCGGTGTGAGGCGGAAGTTGATCAATTTCACATCTAGATAGATTCAGATAGACCAGCATGCGGAAATTCATATGAAAAAACGTCGTGGCGTTGATAGTATTTTCACTCAGATCAAGAACGGTAACTCTTGACGATATCTCTGTTAGTTTACTTGAGAACTTTTTACATGCAATAATTGTTCCATTGCAAGAACAGCCGGAAGGACATGGCGTATCACAGTAAGATTCATCATCATGGTAAGGGCATTCTGGGATTCCATTGCAAATCGCACTGAAAGGTAGGCATATTTGGGACGAGCCTCGGCATATTAAGTCATTGGGACAGCTGAAGTTAGTAGGCATGTAAACGTAAAGTCTGTTCCAATAACATTGCTGTATAACTTCTGTATACGAACTACGTTTGATACACTGTCCACTTATACATTGTATCTCATCTTTCTCACAAACACTTGGAGCTGAAAATGTAAATGATTTACATATATAGTCACATTGTAATAACAAGGGATTACTGGAAAAGTTGAACCGCTAATGATCTAATAAGTGAGGTTGAAATAGCCTGGAGTATGGACAAACAGACTACATTTTGATGGACTATAATGAGAGGAGCTTTGCACAGTAAGATGAATTTTTATGCGAGGTTACCATGTAAATAAAGTAACCTCTTAAAGATACATTTGGATATTTATCTTCACAGAATTAAAAAAATGAAATATCACATTTGCACCAGCATATAATTAGAGGATGTAGCTGATAAAATACAAAAATACGTACGCAATATATAGATATCGTCGTTTAAAAAATCGAAAATATACGATTGCTGGTTGTATTTGTTTCCCGTTAAATTAACAGACACGGCCGATGTCTATAAGTAGGGCGAATAACGCTGACAAAACATGTTCAGCACGGACATTTAAACGTTGATTTGATCATTTTAGTGTGTAAATCGCTTAATTATATCCATTTGTACACGATTCTGTTGTTATCTCGTGTACGACAAATTTTTGCTAAATGAGTCCAAGTGTACCTTTAAATGCACATGTATATGATTGTAAGTGAACTTGAATCCATGGAGTGGATTGACAAGTAAATTGATAAAGATGTTTTTGAAAATAGAAAATTATGTTCAATGCTACAAAACATATGAGAATTAACTTACTGCAGTTACGAATTCTACAGGGCTCAGATATTACTGCGCCGTCCGTAGATTCCACGAAGCACCACGGTTCAGATCGTGAGTCAGGGTTTCTACAGAAATTTTCCCAGCTCTGCACTTCATCTTCCCCCACCATCGAGTCGTTCCAGGCAAGACACGATCGTCCTGTTGTTGTCACGTTCAGGTTTCCTCTATACTGTAGGCCGAGGGGGTCATATCGAGGGAGACACTCTTGACCTATAATAAATGAACGATTCATCGGCCTTAATAAAGAGAGGATAGATCAAGCGAGTAATAATAAAATTATATTGATGATTCAAAGCAGTATCAGTATAAATATGTCCTTAATACGGAAACGTCTATAAGTGCAATTAAAATTTGTTAATTTTTTTTCAGAAACTGAAATAAACACCTTTGTTTTATCTTCACTAGCATACTTTAATTTCCAGAGAGGTAATATGTAATACGAAAGCCACTATTCCTCCGTTGTTAGCGTATTCGCTTTATAATAGCGAGGTTGTTATAAACTCAAATTCGCTCAGTGGAAACGCTTGTAGTTCATGTTCCTCCGATTCGAAAGCAAAAACTGATGCTGTGTCGAAAAGTTAAAAGAACCCTTACCGATGAATGACCGTCAGTACCAAGTATGGGTCAGCGTACAGTAAACAACCCTTAATTGCAAGGTTTTATCAATGAAACAAACAAAAAACAATTTGGTTTGAAGAATTCGAACCAAATATTCCAATGAAATCGAAGATCCTTTCAAAAATATTCTTGTTGAGTGTCCACTGCAGGGCTTTAATTTTGCTCATCAATTAGCATATGAGTTGATCAGAAATAGTGCGAATGATGAATAATCCACTCAAAGGGAATCTCATTTATCCGGTAACGATGATATTCTTTGACTCATGTAAATTGAAACATTATAATTCAGTCTTAACAATTTGAAGACACAGTAAATACTAAGGTCCCGTGGGTGTGAGCACGTGAATAAAACTAGCCCAGCTTTACAGCCTTTAGTGTCGAGGAAAGGGTAAATTTGCCGTCTTTCGCCGGCACACGGTGGAGTCTTCATATAAGAGAAAGATTCTGGAGTTTGGCATTAAACAATGATTCACCAAATCGGTAAACAAACCAAACCATGTATAAGTAAAAACGTTAATGGGAAAAGAATGACGACGATCACGACGATGATGATGATGATGGTGTTTATAGAAGTTACCTCAATCTTAGTCTTAACACTTACTGCAAGCTCGGATTCCGCATGATTCGTATTCGTCAAAATTATATTGTTTCGACGTAAAACACCATGGTTCGTCCAGGTATATATCTGTGTGGATCGTCCTACAACTGTTCTCTGCGTCTGTCGGAACGCCAAATCCACGATACGAAAACCCCATCCATCTTACGCATATCTGACCATAATTTGTCGTGTTGATGCTACCTTCGTATTTTATTCCTGTTTTGTCATATGGATAAAGACAATCACTGTCTGGAAAATAAAATAATATGTATATATATATTAGATTAATGGAATAATTTCATCATAAAGTTTTAAACGGTTTGTAGAGTGATGCATGTTAATAGAATATGCTTACTCCTCCCGAATACTGGTGTCATCTTTATTGATTCTTATTTTCTATCCCACGATTTTCTCACATTATGTTTCTCGATTCTGTTACTTTTTAAAGTGCAAATAATATGGGAATGCTTCATTTTATCTGCTACCAATGGTCGATACTTTAATATGAAAGCTTTTTTGATGGACATTTTAAGGCTTTGAAGAGGACCAACTTACTGACACGGACTTAGTCATCGAATTTACCAGTCGAAAATTATTTTGTAATATTGTTTTCCATACAATTATTGTAAGAGGGCATTAACATTTTCCATTTCCATATGAGGAGTGAATTAAGTCCTTTCAACAGTGTAGAACACAAATGACTGATCTTAGACAATGACAAAGACAATAAAATCGGGGTATTTAGGGTTGATTGATATAAACGTGTGATTGTAAATGCCCACGTACGACAAATGGTCTCATCGGAGCCGTCCGGACAGTCAGGGTAGAGATCACAAAACAACTGAGCCGGAATACAGGTCCCATCGTTGCACTGGAACTCAACAAGGGGACATCTCTTTGCTGAAAATAAGCAAACATGCTTTGTTGAATGCCTTTCGAGAAATTCTAATTGAAAATAAAACAGGCGAAACTGGTTAAGCTAAAAAGTCCTACACGTTTAGATATTCCTTGCAGGGATAATAATTTACAAAGTTCATTGACCATTTTAACAGGTATATTTAAGTGACCTGAACAATTTAATAGGGACCATAAATGTCTAAATCAACGAGACTCCAATGTATACGCTAACATTTGAATAATTTGATTATACAAGACAATGATACAATTGAATTTAATCATTAATTTAATTGAAAATGGAAATGAATTTAAGTCTGTTTGTTCATTCAATTTACGATTTTCGTACAAAAACTGAGACTGCTATACATTTGCCTAAATTTAACATCGTATTTACAGCCCCAGAAATTTCACTGGGAAAGAAATTCAAAAGTGTCGATTGAATTGTACATGTATTAGCTGTTAGTAGATTTTTGTATATACACTGACCTGGGCAGAGTCCATCCTCAAGTAATATATCATCTATGGCAATAGAACCAGGTCTGTATTCCATTAAAATTCCTTCGATGATTATCTAAAACATACATCTCAAAGTAACGAAAACACATATCTCGCAAAAATGAAAACACGTGTCTCACAACAACAAAGGCACATATCTAACAGTAAGCAATTAAAACACATATCTCACAGTAAGTAATGAAAACATATATCTCACAATAATGAAAACACGTATCTCTCAGTAATGAAAACATATCTCGAATAAATAAAAGCCGAACAGTAAGTAATGAAAAAATATATCGCACAATAATGAAAACGCATATCTAACAGTAGGTAATGAAAACACATAGCTCACAGTAAGTAATGAAAACATATATCTCACAATAATGAAAACACATAGCTCACAGTAAGTAATGAAAACACATATCTTACAATAAGTAATGAAAACATATATTTCACAATAATGAAAACACATATTTCACAGTTAGTATGATAACACATATCTCACAGTAATGAAAACATATATCTCACAGTAAGTAAGAAAACACATATCTCTCAGAAATGAAAAAGCAAATCTCCCAATAACGAAAACACATATCTCACATCAAGTAATCAAGTGATTACTTTATTTGCATTACTTTTTATAAAAAACATTTTTTGTAAATATACAGTTTTAATGACATGTAAGTGGTTTACTATCAAAATATGAATTTAGATTTGTAATGATATTTTGAGGGGACAGATTTACCCCAAACTGCGTCGATTCAGAAACGGAAATAAATGCCTTCTTCCATGTGTTTCCTGTAGTTAACCTGGATTTCCAGAGCGGACTTCTCATCAAGAACGTTCCTCGCTGTGTGTATACAATTAAGCTGTTGTCGCTGGCTCCCGTAATATAGAAGGAAAATGACAAACAATATACACCAGACGGCGCTGGGATAAAGGTAGGACTCAGGAGTAAAGCGGATAAATTCTGATTCATTTTATCCGTCGATTGGATCATTGGAAAATAGCCAACTGTAAAAATAGACAAAAAAACGACAATGTTGATGAAATCGACGACGAAGATGGTGATGAAGAACATGACGATTATTACCTTAATGATAAGAATGGAAAAAAAGAATCGAAGTAATGATACTAAATAGAAAAAAGAAGAGAAATGTCAAAATACCTATGGATACATGTATCAGGATACCACTTTTCTTGGACAGTAAATGATGTAAATTTTCTAACGAGTAGTTGTACTGCTGCTAACCAAGAGTAACATTATTATACCCCCGTCAACAAAGTTGTAGGGGTGTATACTTGATTCACCAAGTCTGTCTGTCTGTCCGTTCGTCTGTCCATTTATTACTGCACCATTTCAAGTACACGTGGGTCTTCAATGTTGATACTTAACGCATGAGTTTCCCATGACTGAAGGATCCCTATTAATATTGGGGCCGGAAGGTCAAAGTAACATGACTCCGTTCCTTGAAAATTGTTTCCGCTCCATAATTGCTGCCACGGGAGGGGGCTGTGTAAATCCCATTAGGTCAGTTCTAGTTTGTAGTCTACTAAGCATGAATAAGTAGAAAGATTACTTTGAAAACGTGTATGAAAAAATAAGCTGATGACAAATTTGTGTATTTACCGGTATGTTTGTCTTTGCATTGACTTTAAAAAGTAAGAACAAAACGTTATCTCAATCTCCGTTTTTACCCAAATGTTAAAGTATGATTTGTTGTCCCTCGAATAAGAAAAGAAGAACGATTTCTTACATGCAGTAGGTATCGGTAATACGAAGAGCCCTTACTACGCGATAGCAGAAAGTGCCGAATGTCAGCCATTATTGAGTATTTTCACTTGAATTCTTTGACGTCCCATTACGAATAAATTATACTCGAGTTGGACATAAGTTATTACGAAAACAATCTGGGTCATTGACAGTAAATATCAGCCACATTTTATTTATATTAGATACATAACATAAATTAGCGACTCACGATTCATATCCCGGCTATATTTTTGGTTTGACGATGAACCACTGTGTCGGGTCCAAAGAAACTTGTGTTCTCTTGGTTGTTGCCAACCACAAAAATCTCTTTCGAAATTGCAGTCAATTGATCCCGTCCCTGTTAAATAAAAGGAAAATTCAGTCACCATAATTGCAAACTATACATTTCTTCTTGAAAATTGTTTGAATTTTTCTCCAGCTTGACCTTTGCAAGGACTCCAAAGGGGTTTTACGGGGTTTTTAAGACAGGTGTGACGACATACCAAAATGGTACGCTGACTACATCTGGTGCATCTAGTTCCGTCCCCGTAGTGGGATTCAGACGTTTTTCATATCGAAACCGTAGTTATGTTCTTTATTCCATATTCTAAGGACTTGGACATTTATATTTAAGACGACCGTCAAATCCTAAATTTCTGGTATAAGCGAGGCAATATGTCAAAGCATTGCACCTCCTCTGCCAATGTGCCTAAAGTGCCGAGCAAAACAATAAATGAAAGACATATAAAGCCCTTCGTAAGCATTTCGTGACTATGACATTTAGTTCCATGAAAAACGTAAGTATATTATATGTTTTACGCGTGAAGCAATAGGTTGCTTACCCTTCCGGAGCTCCTGAACTCACCCCCGGTTTTTAGTTGGGTTCGTGTTACCGTAGTTTTAGTTATAAGTGTATTTGTGTATTTCTGTTTGTAATTTTGTCTCTTATTTGTTTTGGCCACGATTTTGTCTGTCGTTGACTTATTCTATTTGGAATGCCCATTGGTATCTTCCAATTCACCCATTTTACAGCTAATTGACATCTCACCCATTGCATTCGAATTCAACGGAAAGCATCGCACTGAAATTGTTTCATAAACCTTAATGCATTCAACCAAACACTAATGAAACAAAGATAACTACCTAACTATTATATTTGCTTCAATGTTCTACTGTAAGTCATAACACATGCGATAATTCTTTGATTTGAAATGAGTTTGGACATTCAAGTAGAATTAATGGACGAGCTAAATACTTACTGCAGACTGGTATATCGCAAAATTCAAAGGATGTACCAAATGCGCCATAGACCATACAGACCATTCTATCCTCGTAACCGTTTTGGCTGTTAGAACAAATGACGCCCCTGTAAAGACATTCTTTACCGGAACTTGAAATATTCCTGCTACCTATGTAGTTGTCCCCTTTAAGGTCAGACTGATGATAACATTCTAAATCTGCAAAATAACAACGTACTATAAGTTGTTAATTTAAATTTTTTAATGGATACTTAGATATGCTGATGTCGGTAGACTTATATACATTATTCACGATGATTTTCCTTGTTATACGAATTCGATGTTTTCCAACGAAATGAAAATGAAAAACTACACAAAATCCCCATTCGCTTCATATCTAGATACTTTACTTGCAATAGATTCAGGGGGAAATTTATCTTTTAAAACTTACGATAGACATGGTGGTTTCGACTTTCTTCTGTCAATTTTTCGTGATTAGTAATGGCATCGCTCTATTGCCTGCACATGGAGTTTTAATATCACAGAACAAAATTTCACGGCAGACCTTATTCGACTTGGGTGTTCTCTATTTACAGAGAACATTTTTATTGACAAGTTGTCGTCACAAGGGTAGGGAGTTTCCTATTCGTCCGATTACCCTGTTTGCATTAGAACATTAATCGTAATTCAAATTAGAATTAATCGTTGTTTTACAATACTTGCGGATATGACACTCTTTGAAAAAAAACTCCAGTTAACAAATGTTACATCTGAGTATATCACCACAACTTTACAGACACAGACATCTAGTATCTGTGTAAATCGCCACAACTTTACAGACACAGGCATCTAATATCTGAGTAAATCACCACAACTTTACAGACACAGACATCTAGTATCTGAGTAAATCACCACAACTTTACAGACACAGACATCTAGTATCTGAGTAAATCATCACAACTTTACAGACATACATCTAGTATCTGAGTACATCGCCACAACTTTACAGACACAGACATCTAGTATCTGAGTACATCACCACAACTTTACAGACACAGACATCTTGTATCTGAGTACATCACCACAACTTTACAGACACAGACATCTAGTATCTGAGTACATCACCACAAAATAACTATTGATATCTTACCTCTGAGTAATACCACAACACAACATACATGGTAATCTTATATCTGAGTATATCACCTCCACAAGACCACTGATATCCAACATCCGAGTACATCACCGCCTCACAGCAACCGCTGATATCTAACATCTGAATAAATCAACAACAAACAATCCCATATCTTACTTCTGAGTATGTATATCACAACCACATAATCACTTATATCAGGCATCTGAGTATATCACCACACAACCATGGTATCTAACATCTGAGTATATCCCCACCAGACAACCACTTATATCAGGCAACTGAGTATATCGCCGCACAACCATGGTATCTAACATCTGAGTATATCCCCACCAGACAGCCACTTATATCAGGCAACTGAGTATATCACCACACAACCATGGTATCTAACATCTGAGTATATCCCCACCAGACAACCACTTATATCAGGCAACTGAGTATATCACCACACAACCATAGTATCTAACATCTGAGTATATCCCCACCAGACAACCACTTATATCAGGCAACTGAGTATATCGCCGCACAACCATGGTATCTAACATCTGAGTATATCCCCACTACACAACCACTATTATCTTACTTCTGAGTATATCACCATCACACAACCACTGATATCTAACATCTGAGTATATCACCACTACCCAACCACTAATATGTAGCATCTGAGTATATCACCGTCACACAACAACCGCTGATATCTAACATGTAAGTATTTCACAGACACAACCACTTATATCTTACATCTGAGTATATCAACACCACGGGACCACTGATATCTGACATCCAAGTATCTCACCACCAAACAACAACTGATATCTAACATCTGAGTATACCGCCGCCACAAAACAACCGCTGATATCTAACATGTAAGCATATCACAGACACACAACCACTTATGTCTAACATCTGAGTATATCACCACCACGGAACCACTGATATCTAACATCCGAGTATACCGCCGCCACACAACAACTGATATCTAACATCTGAGTATATCACCACCACGGAAGCACTTATATCTAACATCCGAGTATACCGCCGCCACACAACAACTACTGAAATTTAACATGTTAGTATATTATCACCACAAAACTACTGATATCTAACATTCGAGTATCATCACCACACAGCCACTTATATCTAACATCCGAGTATCTCACCACCCAAAAGCCACTGATATCTAACATTTTAGTATATCAAAGCCACACAACAACCACTAATATCTAACATCCGAGTATCTCACCACCCAACAGCCACTGATATCTAACATCCGAGTATCTCACCACCCAACAGCCACTGATATCTAACGTTCTAGTATATTACCGCCACACAACAACCACTGATATCTAACATCCGAGTATATCACCACCACACATTATACTAACGACAGTCAAATTCATCTGAGGCGTCGGTACAGTCTAACCGCGAATCACAGAAGTAATTAAGTGGTATACACTGTCCATTGAAACATTGGTATTCTTCGCGGGAACACTGGTATACATCTGAAACTGAAAGAATTTTTTATATTATTATACCTCATTAATAAAATACATTTTTGGATTGGTTGAGAGCACGTGTCAGAGAAAGAAATATCTCTCTCTAAATCTCTCTCTCTAAATCTCTCTCTCTCTCTCACTTTGCTTTGAGTAAAAATATTCATGATACTGTTTAAACATACCAGAGAGAATTGTTTGTTAAGCATCAAATGTAGCAAGGGGAGAAAAAAATTGCGCAGACAGACGGAGAACCGAACCCAGCACCCCCCACCCCCCGAACTATTTGTGCAATTTCAAAATGGAAACACAGTCGAAGAATATTTTTCAAAACTTGTGTGACTGGTGAGAATAACGATAATCCTGACTAACTCGATCGTTCCCTTTTGTTTCATATAATAAAATGATCGGTAATGATAATATATTTTTAACATTTTACGACTACAGAATATATATGCATTTAGCCCAAATGTAATGTCCCCACTAAGTCTAATTGAATGAAATCAATTTATACTGATATTTAAAAAATTTCCAACCCTCAAAATCTGTCAAATGCTTACCTATCTGTGCTTTGGCTGATCGTATCAGAAACAAAGTCACAAGAAATGACATTTCCATGTTACTCTTTGGTTCTTGAAATCATCTTTGGATTATGTGAATACAAGGGTTTGTATCGCTTTAAGAACTATCATGTACACCTACCGAATAGGAACCGTAAACATCAAGTGATAGTAATCTGATGTAATGCGCCTCCCACTATCTTACATAGATCGCAATCTACAGAAATTTCAAAAACCGAGTGTCAACAAATAAAAGAACAGAAAGCATAAATACTTAACTATGTACTTTATATTTTTGTTGTATGAATGTTTTTGAACTAACGATGTTTTTCACAGAGGTATCAACTTATCATGCGTAGTAATAGTTTTTGAATATCATTTCCATTGGGCAACTAATTGAACGGTCTCCCCATTGCAAAATATTCAACCCACGGAATACCTTTGAATAAGAGAGGTATGCAAATCTTCTTCACCAGGTATTTTGCATTACAAGTCTGACGTTAACAGGACACGTGGACTTCCTCAGCTTCTGTACAATCTCTGTATGTTTTGATTTACTTTTTAACTATTCTTGCTCATCAATAAACATCACATGTTTAACACGTTTGATGTTGTTTCTAATATAAGTGATGAGAGTTCACCAAAACATTTGTACCAATGAGTTAGGAATAGCACGAGTAGTATATATCGAGTCCAAGCTTCGCTTCCACCATCATGGTTGAACACAACACAAATCAAACATAAAAAGGTGATTGAAACCTGAAAGCCTATATAGAGGATATATTTCTCTATCAAAAGACTTTCACGATTCAGATTCTTTAAACTAGGGATTTGAAGACTTCATTTTGTCTAACAATGTACCTTAGAAATGTTCAAGTATTTATGCAACGCTTCAAATATATTTGTATTCATCTTTAATCAAAGGTCTACTTTAATAATATATTGAACACTCACACCAGATTGCAAGAAATAATTTTATTTTAGGGTATTGACTTGATTGCCATAGGAATTTTAATTTCTAAATTGTTTACCTTTCAAAATTTGTTCATTTACTTAAGACAACAGAACAGTTGACAATGAGTTGATAGAAGATTAGTTTGTAGCACATCCTGCCTTCTTATAGGTTTTTAACAAACAAACATGTATTCCCTGTTCTGGTTTACTTTTTGGTTTCTCAAAGATCGTAATTTATTTGTTGCTCGCAAACCATAACGGTATTTCCACCCTGAAACAAAAAAGTCCCAGACAACATGTTTATTCAAGTTCCATGGCAGTCAAATCAGAAGGCGAGAATTGAACTCGGTGAGTATTGGTCGGGGACAGTCATAAAAGAGGAAATAGGTAACAGGTGTACGACAAGTAAGTTAACATCAAACTTCCCACACATAATTTGACAGAAGAACTTCTCCTAGTTAGGTTTTCAACAAATTGTCAGAAGGTCACATAGAGCCAGCTAGCTCGCAGAGGCTTGGACTATTTTGGGACAAGCATTCTACCTCTAAACCAGGACGAGGCTTGTTAAATCGAAATAACTGACTTGCCGTACCCCAAATGCAATCTATTTCGGAGGGAGGATGTTCGAAATTACTTAATAGTTTAAACAAAATGATATACATACAAGTGATACAGAATAGATAGTTGAACAAACACGGACCCCGTTATATCCAGAGGTAATATATATTTACCATATAAGTAATTCTACATCATTTATAGAATCAAAAAGATTTTTCTTTTTCTTTTCCTATTTGTAAGCAATGAAAAACTTGAATATTAATACTTTCAGATATCATACTTTATAATAATAAAGAGCTTTGTCAATCAATGGGAGGTCGTGGTGAGTGTTTAAGTTATTGAAAAAGATATTTACCTAGAAAACGTTACGTGAAATACCTTTGAGTACATCTTTAGCAATCAAATAATATGTTGCGTAGGAACTTAAACTATCAATAATTTATTATTTTTGCAGTGTGAAGAATACGTTATTCGGAAAGCAGTCCTTGATCTGAATAATTAGTCCGCTGAATCCTGGTATCAGGGGTATTAAGGGATACAACCTTTGTCAATGTCCAGTCAAGTGTAAATAATGTTCATGTTTTAAAAACTATTAACCTTACACCAAAATATACTTCAGGTTTTGTTTCAAATGTACAGCATTCTCAAATTCATTGAGTGTATTGTGAATATTCGGTCGCGGAGCTCTGTTTCTGATAATATTTAATGCTCTGCACATCAAATATGTAATTTTGTACAAAAGCAATAGCCAACTTTGAGTTACAGAAACAAAAACTGAGCCAAAAATTATTGTACAAATGACTATCGATGTAATTTTTTGAGAAAAAAAACCTCAAAAACAATAAGTCATTAGAATTAGATATTCAAACTGTGCAACATTTCATTTTATGTATATTTGCTAAAATATACTTTATATATCATGACCGGGCATTATTTTCTTTTCTCTTTAACGATTTATTTACATAGTAAAAGGCAAAATATAGATTTCTAAAAAAACAAGAAATGCAGAATAATCCGTTTTTTTAGATGTTATAAATCTTATACCTCAAACACGTCGCTCTTGGTAGATTGATGCATCCGCCCTTGATTTAGAATCAAGAAGCACCAGTTTAATGATTGAATGCTATCATTTACAAGACATACATTAATACACATATTGCGAAATATGGTTTCACAAGCAACAATACCCGCAATTCACATTCCAGAATACATATGCTGAATTTCTTTTCTACGGGTTCAGTACTATGATATAGTTGCGTTGGCTTCCGTGAGTCTAATTCAGAACTGACTATAGTTTCAGCCTTAATCCTTATTAGTGCGCCTTGGAGTTAACTGCCCGTACACGTGACTGGCTCAGATTACTGGAGAGTGTATCTACCAAGGTTTTTAAAACTCCTTTTCCAAGCTTATGTCGCCCCGAGCCTAAGGAACCTAAATAATGACGCAGCATATACTAGGATTGGACTGTAAATAACTCAAAAAGAGAAAATATTAGCGTATTGTAATCTAGCAGATTTAGACAAATAATATTGATAGAAAATAATAAATAAAGTCATCCAGATATTTTCAAGAGAAATATAAGCAATAGAGAGGATAATTACTACTTACTTTGTGATATATCGACTCACAAACATGATTGTCTAAATAAAAAGGTAAAGGTAAAGAACAGTGATAGATCTCATAATTCCTATAAGGAACGCAAAATACAGAGCAGGGCAAAGGCGCACCCCTGGATACGCCGGAGGTGGGATCAGGTGTCTAGGAGGAGTAAGCATTCCCTGTTGACCGGTCACACCCGCCGTAAGCACTATATCTTGATTAGGTAAACGGAGTAATCCGTAGTCAAAATCAGTGTGTAAAAAACGGTCTTAAAACCGTTATGAAACATGTCAGACCACATTCGACCTAATGACAGGCCGTATTGGCAAATCAGATCATTGTATCGACCGTATAATTTATGAAACGCTTACTAAAACCCAGACTGTCGGAACCCTTGCAACATCAACATGTTTGTCAGTAGCCTACCTCGATTAAAAAAACTGATCATACATAGGGCCAACTTTAGCGTAGAGAATCAAGTGAGATACATAAACTCCATATGCAGGGGAGGATGGAATATTGCTACATAAATATCGGAAGTTGACGGTGGTGAAACTGAAGTCACCAGTAAAATATCCAAGTACGAAGCGGACATTGAAGACTCTGAAGTGTCTTTATCTCGAGTTAACTGGGGTATATCGACATATGAACATATGCTGTTGATAGATAAAACGTCGTCGATATATCTAAATGTCGAGTTGAAGGTAACAGCAAGATACTTTTTCTTCACACGAAGAAGCTTTTGAATAAACTCTGATAAGAAAACAAAAATAGGTCAGTTAAAAGAGGAGCACAATTCGTTCCCATGGGAATTCCAATAGGCTGTTGGAAGACGCGGTCACAAAAGACTACGAAACTGTTACCAATGAGGAAGTCTACAATCTTTTTATGTCAACGTCAGAGTACTTATGCGTAGAATCAGAGTAATGTTTAACAAAGTAATTCTTTGAATGACCGATCAACAAATAGGAATATTTTGTATTGCCTTTTTTATTTAAGAAGCAACTGTCTATTTTCCCAAAGAGGCTAGTCTTTATTTATTGTGAGGGATAATGGTGTTAAATGTTGAAAAGTCATACGTTTTCCTTAAATTTCCTTAGATCTTTTTAGAACCCACATCAATTAAACTTTTTATGATACGCATGTAAAAATATGTAGAAACCAATGTATTTGTCGTCAACCACTTGAAAAAGATTTGTGGAGAAAAATAATGTTTTATTATATTCTACTTCAGACCCTATATATATATATACAGAATGGTTGTAACCGAATTTTCAACGGCTGCACGTTTGAAGTTTTATATATAATCTGAATAAATAGGGGATTCACGATGTACTATTCAGGTTCAGGTTCAGATGTCATATTCCATTTATGTGTTTGTTTTTATTTAGAAGACGATGTCGAATTATAAAAATCGAACGAACATGATTTACATTATGAAATTGATTACTGCGTCACTGTTCACCTCAACTGGTGTGCTCTGTTACCTTTGTTTCAATTGAAAAATAAATTCCTTAATTATTTAGTACGTACTTGTGTATGCACATGAATGATCCATTCATCAGAGGCAGGCATGCGTTACCATGACACACAAATCAAATTGAAGTAATTGTTAAGAGCAATTCAACCAGAAAACAATACACATTTAAAAAATCGTCCGGATATTTTTTTAAAGTAATCCTGATATTAATCCGTTTGAAATATCCTTACTAATACAACTATGTTAATAATTAAACTGTAGCATACTTTAAACTGAATAAATTGGGTAAGAAGGTTATATGTAGAGCAGAGAAGGACAGAGACCTTACTCCAAGTTCCGTACCAGATCAACACTGACTTCCTTTGTACGATAATGGAACTAATGGAGAGATCTTTGAAATAATTCACAAATATATTTTTCAAAGTAAACGATTTGAGTAACATCCATCGTCTACCACTGCAGTCTATACCTTTTAATACTCTGATTTTATAATCATAATCTTTCACTCAACCTATGTGCATTTTCGTCATGAAAGTCCGTACCATAAAGTCTTTTTCTCCTCGCTTCTTTTCCTTTTTTTCTAGAGAAATGTACCTCACCTTACAATACGTTAAATTATTTACTCTTATGCTTTTTATAATATCTGTTCAGGAATATATTCCATTGACGGTCTTGCACATTGCAAATAATCCATAGTTTAGGGAGAGAGCTTCATATAAGGTGTATACCTTGTTGCTTTACCTGTTTGTAAATGCATTTTCTCTGAATAAAACCAAAAGAAAAGGAACAAAAATATAGAGGTATTTAATGTTTAGGTGGATAAATTTGAAAGTATTGATGGTTGTTTTCCTCTGAACTTTATTGTATTGACAACTTAAGCGTTTTTATTTTCATATTTGATACATATTTTAAAGTCTATCTACTAGCTGTAACCATTGAAATACAGTACACGAAAGTGCATAATTGAAATAGTTTAATTCCAAGGCCATAATTGCAGTGCCCTCAAACTACCATATTTTCTGACCTGTCATAACAACTGGATTATGACTTTAAAGGGCGCTTCAATTAAATTTATGATCTCATTTTCATTTTATTTCTAAAAAAAACAAATATTGCAATACATTGTTAAGTATTATTAAGAGGGGAAAATTGGCGACACCCCCAACCCGGTAACGCCATTGCATGGCTACCACCTAGACTTGCACTCACAGAGACCAGGTATGGCCAGGGCAGTATTTTACAGTGTCTACTGATAAGCTAAATGATGAAAAAGTTAATAAAAAACTTTTTATCTATTTAGTTGAAGTCATCTTTAGTATATACCTGTCTAAAGCACCATGAACTATGTTTACTTTTCAAGGGCTAAAGTTCGGAGGCCTGTATACAAAATAAGGCATTATCAACAAATCGATAAGATAACGAGTGTGACGCGATAACGTGTACGTTAGTGTAAGTGAACAAATAAAACAAACACATTTATCATTTTTCGACCACATGAATATGTGCACTTATGTGCCTGACGATTCTGGATTTATGATCGAGTTCACTGTTAGATTTGTTGAATACCTATAGGTAGGGGTAGTCAACAAAAGGTAAGTAGTACTCACCTGTCTTTATTTGGTCTTTTTTCTTTTTTGTTGCTGTTGTTGATCAACAACTTGTTTTAGTTGTTGCGTAACAACCCAAACGATAATCTTTCTCTCTTATTGGGACAACGTTTAAAACCGATGAAAAGGTAAAATAAGATTTGACGATGTTTCCACTTAGGGTTATGAACCGTAATATACTGTGAGGAGCCCTTTTTGTAACCACAACAATTATAACATTGTAACTCGGTTTTAAATGTATAATACAATTGCAAGCAAAGGCCTGGGAAACAAAGTCTAGATTTCTCACAGGGCGAAAATCGACCCCAAGTCTGTTTACTGTAGACCTAGTATGCACTTTAGTCTTTATTCGTTCTGGTCAGTTTTAAAGATAACACGCTTGATTCGACATTTGTGGGTTTTCCATTGACCATGCCAGAGGTAAACACTAAATACCACGGTAGTTATTGATTATCTGCTCACCGAGTTTTCATGTTTGGTTTCAGGCCTGGAAAAATGAACTACCTAACAATTATATTCGTGATATTTATGGTTGGTTGTCATAGAGGATACACCTGGGATGCTTGTAAGTATTGCTAATATTTTCTTGTATTGCCTATTTGTCTATAGTAATTCTAAACATTGCAGCCATCCAAGCCCTCTTATCATTTATTTGATTGGTGTTTCTGTTGTAAGACATGGTTAATTTAGATTGCTACAATATAAGAACTCGTATATCAGAATTGAGAGATTTTCCTCCACGTGTCTGACAACTTTTTTTCTTTTTGTTCTTTTTTTTCCTCCGCGCGTCTGACAACTATTTTTTCTTTTTTTTTTTTGTTTCCTCCTCTGACAACTGCTTTTTTTTTGTTTCCTCCGCGCGTCTGACAACTGTTTTCTTTGCAGATATCATACCCGATGACAACTACTACATGGAAGGAGATACTGTTGTTATTTTGTGTACTGTGAAAGACTATGCGCTTGATATGGAAAAAGTGAAGATGATATTTAAAGGCAATAATCAGACAGAGATAGATTTACCATTTAGGAGAACAGGAGAACACACGCTAAAGACTGTCCTACAAAATATAGGTCTAGAAGACAATGGAACAATCTTCTGTGCTATTGATCGTCGAACTCTTGCAAAGCAAACGTTCTTCGTTCAAGGTAAATATATCAAAGATAACATAGTTATCAATCTGTACAATCCACCCAACCCATCTGCATGTTTAATGTCGGTCTGTCCTTTTCTGTGTATGTACTCAAATTTGTGTGGGATTTTGTTTATGTCTTGTATGACTGTCGTGTATGACTGTATGTATGTATGTATGTATGTATGTGGGGCCTCCGTGGGCGAGTGGTTAGCGTGTTCGACTTCCAGCCGAGAGGCCAGGGGTTCGATTCCCGCAGACGCCACTCCGCGGTTGGCCGTCCCTGTCTTTCGGATGAGACAGTAAAAACCGAGGTCCCGTGTCACAGTAGGTGTCGGCACGTTAAAGAACCCTCCCTGCTCTACGACAAAAAGTGCCGAGCACAGGCAAAATTTGTCGCCCTTCACCGGCACACGGTGACGTCTCCATATGAGTGAAATATTCTTGAGTGGGACGTTAAACAACAACAAACAAACAAAAAACATGTATGTATGTATGTATGTATGTATGTATGTATGTATGCATGTATGCATGCATGCATGGATGGATGGATGGATGGATGGATGAATGGATGGATGTTTGTTTGTATGTATGTATGTATGCATGTATGCATGTACCTTTAGTGTCTATCTATTATCTAATGAACTTGTAATTTACCATGAGTGCTTGCTATCACGTTTTTGTACTTACCGCTGATAAATTTGATGATATACAGTACCAAGTATAGTCATGTTACATACATATATGTTGATATATTTCAGCAAAACCGACCATTCCCGAGATTGATTGTTGGTATAATTACGGAGGACGGAATCTGAACTGCAGCTGGACTGCAGCACAATCAACATGCTGGTCATTCAAATATAGAATTGCGTATGTATACAAAAATATTCATAACTTTACACTTATCAAACGTATGTTTCTGCTGTATTAATTTGATCCCAAAAATGTATTCCTTGAATTTAAAAAAAAAGAAGATTAAGCATTTGGAAACTGTAGATAAGGCATTTAACATAACTATTTCTATCAATAGATATATTTCCCCAGAGTACCCAAATGTAATTTAGTATACATCATTCTAGTTTCAATTTATGTTCAATTCAAGTTACCATTTGGGTTGGTTCATGTAGTTTGCTAATGCAATAAACTAAATTATTCAGAACTCTTATTGTACAACTGAATTTCACTTCTAAGGAGTTTTTTGTTGTTTAATTGTATTGTTCTTTACCGTCCCACTGAAAAATATCTTACTTATTTGAGGAGCGATAAATTACACCTATGCTCTGCATTTATGACCGTATAGCTGGAAGGGTTGTTTAAGTGCCCGCACTTACTTTGACGTGAGTCCTCGGTTTTTACTATCTTATCCAAAGGACAATGAAACCGAGTGTAGCGCAGTGCGGTGCGGATTCGAACTCTCGGCCTTATGGTCAGAAGCTCATCGCTCCATCTTTGAAATAGAGACCATAGGAGATTTGTTGCATTTTATTGACAACCAATCTCCGTTCTTGGAAGTTGGGCTTTTCGGACTATAACTATTATTGAACATCCAGCTCGGAAACATTACGTGGAAAAGTCATCGAATTTACTATGCACGACACATTCTGTCATCGGTCAGAAAGGCGATTTGATTGTACAAACACAGACCAAGATGTAATGACTGTTTTCTTCTTGAATCCGAACGGTTTATCAAATCCCGTAGTTGTATGTTTTACTGACAGCCTGTCGCCTTTTGATTTTAGTAATACGAAGACCACTGAGGAGAACAAAGTTAAAAGCGTCAATTAGGTTACAAATTCAAACGTATAAATAAATCATTGTTGTAGAAGGAACTTATTCTTGTTGCTAGGCCTTATAGATACTTTTACTTTATATGGAAAACAATTCTGTATTTCTAAACAACATGACTAATACAGTCACATGAAGTATGTAAAGGGGAAACCCCTTCATCATATACATGTACAGAACGTCAACCAGAACAAATAAATGTTGATAAATGTAATCCAATGTACCACTGATAAAACATAATTTATTTTGTAAGCATTGTGTAATTATGTACCGTTGTTGCACAACAGTCAGACTTATAAATACATTGAGCGTGAATTTCCTACGGACTTAATTCTTGGAATTTCCATTGATAATTAATTATCTTAATTAAAAAGACTGTGGATTGTTATATTGCCGTCTCCTACTTTTGTTTATTGCCTGTGCCGTGTAAGCATATCCCACTAAATAACTTGCATTGAAGTGCAAATCGCTGTTAATCTCCCAACTAGCCGTTCCTCAAAATCAGACTATGCGATCACAGCGCAATGCTACAACATAGCCTTTACATAAAGTCTCACTGGACACAACACAATAAGTCCTTATAGTGAGATCGCTATACAGTAAAATCTACATGTTATGACTCATTGGTCCTCGTAGAAAGGGAGTCGTTTTGCAGTAGAATCTATACATAAAGACCAACTTAGTTCACACCAAAACGAATCTCTAAAGGGGGGAATTCATACAGAGTATTTAATCAAAGGTCAATCAGGTGATCGTCAAAGTGTAATTGAATTCAGGAATGATTTTTAGACACTTTTTAGATTTATAAATTTTCCCCTCAAAGACAACATTACAATCGCTACGGCAGGTCAGGTTCGATTTGTATTTAAAAGATACCAAAGTATCAATCGACTGAAGAAAAAAAAGATATATGACAAGCACGAACCTCTGAAAAAACATTGGATCAGGGGTAGTATTCACAAAGAGTCGTAATTTTAGGACTAAGTCGTAAACTTGCGACTACCCTTATGACTACAATTAGGAGTTATTCACAAAAGTAGTCGTAAGTCTGGTCGCACATCTTTTACGCAAATTTGAAGCGGGGTTTTCGGAGTTTTATTATTTATTTGTTTGTTTATTTCTTTATTTATGTATCATATTATTCATTTTATTTATCTTTTTAATTAATTTATTAATCTGTGTGTTTATCTTTTATTTATTTCTGATTCATTTATTATAATTTGTTTCTTTTTTCTTCTTTTTTTTTGTAAACTTATATATTTCTCTCATTCTTCTGACATGTTATTTCAAACGTAACAAATTCATGTATGACAAGTAGCGGTGGAGTATTGAAGGGGATTTCGTAATTTTAAAGACATGTTTGAAAAACAGTTCTTGAAAGTTAGTCTTTTTCATTCTAATCTATCAATAGCGGCACATCTCAGCATGAATAAGAAGAAGAAAAAAGAATTAATTAGGCCTAAATATAGTATCAAAATGAAATTTTTGCGACAGACAGAAAAAGCACCCGTTATCCGTTCCTCATTTAATCCTACAGAGAGAGAGAGAGATAGAGAGAGAGTCGAATAGTTCGCTGGCCCGGTCACGTTTTTTTATCGGGCGAATATAAACTTGTGTCGTGATAGCGGTTGTTTTTCGGTTCTTGGTGTTAGTGCTAAAACAAGTCACCTGTGTCTATTCAGATTGGGTGGGGGCTCGAGAGTACCCTACAGCGATTCTCGACCCCAACACCGACTTTACGAAATAAGTGCATGTGACTGAAAATGTCCACGAAATAAACATAGATCTAGGCCCGTTGCATTTTGAACGGATTAAAATTCTGGTTTTTTTTCAACGACAAAAATCAGTAGAGTTGTGTTACAATGTAACAATTTTATCCCTAGCCTGTGCTTACACGTTATAATTTTAGATAAACAGGTCATAACACTGTTTTAGTCCATTTAAGTGGCCATAAACTGCGAAAAGGAGCCCATTTTTTGCATCAGTATTTGATTGTTCAACGACTGTGATGACATATTTCCTATTCTTTCTGCGGATCATCAACGAGTGTGATGATTGTAACATACCGAACAGTCAATATCAGGTATTTCGAGTCATCATAAGCTGAGTTCTAACAGACCCATGCTTGTTTTCGCGTATTTTCGCCATTTTCACCATTTTCTTGGATTCACAAGTACAATGTACTAATCTTATTTTTATTTTGCTTGATTTTCAATGGCTACGACCAGAAAGTTGGCCTTAAGAGTGGTACTGGGTTGTCGAAGACTTACGCACAGCTCCCATACTTAAGTGCAAGTCCAAGTTTTTTGTGAATATTTCCTAACTCTAGGAGTTGCACTAAAGTGTAGGAGTTGTACTTACGACTCTTTGTGAATACTATCCCAGGTGTCATGGAGGATTCAGCTTCCCGGTCTCACCACCAGCCCAAGGCCAAATTCAGATGGATTAATGAATTCTCGTCAAATTCGATAGAGACGATCCAAAGACCACAATCGATCAAGTAATTCAATGATCCATTCAATGAAACATTTTGCAATCCAACTTGCCTTAGTGATCCACTGGATTAAGGAAAACCTGTCTTATGTAACCTAATTGAGTGGTTCCCAAAGGAGTTTTTTCCTCTAAAATCATCTGAATTAAGAGACCACATGTTATATGTAACCCTATTTGCTCCTTCCTTTGTACGATCTCTTAAAACAGGTTAGACTGTAGTAGCAAACAAGGTCATTATAGTGACCGTCAATTCGCAAGGTGTTGACATTTAACATGTTTTCACTTTTCCTGCCTATAAATTAACGACGGAATACATTTTTATATGCAGAAACAGGAATAAGAATTTTTCCTCCTGCACCATTGACGGACCTTCTTCAGCGAGTTGTTCTTGTTACGACTGGTACTGTGCTAGGATCATAAACCCATCACCAGGCTTTTACTCAGCTATCTGCTCCTTTGATCCATTTGAAGACAAAAACGTGTATAATACGTTCTACGAAGTACTAATCAACGGGCGGAAAATCACATCAACAGTGTCCAGAGAATGGCCACTCGCTGTCGACTGGTCGATAGGTAATGTTTTGTATTTATTAGTTTCTACAGTTATATTACCAATTGTTCCATAAAAGTATGGCCCTTTCAGTAGCGAGTATAATATAAATATTAATATCTATATATATTAATATGATATTAATATTGTGAAAATACTGATTTTTTTCTGGATAAAGTTATGCTGATACAATTTTTATAGCAAAAAAAAAAGATACATGTATTTTGATACTTTTTCTCTTTTGGTTGCAATGTTTGCAATTATTGACTGCGATTTCAGAAAGTCAATGAACATAAATGATAGAAGGAAAGGTTATATTCATGCACAATGGTTTAATTTTACAGTGAAATTGGAACCTGTGAGTAATTTGACAACTAATTATGTCTCTTCAAATGCTGTCGATATCTCATGGTCAGTCTCCAACTACCCATGCGAGTATCAACTAAGTTGTAATATAGTTAGTCATATACGAGGGAACAGCACAGTCAAAACAAGCACCATCACAGTAAGTGTTTCGGTGTAAGACAAAAAAAAAGTTTTATCATAGAATCTAAAATGATCTCTACATTGGAACGAGGTGGTATTTTGATACTAAAATATTACAGACACGTCTTCATTATGTTCACGTGCAGTTAAAGAGTACATGTAAACATCATATAATGATAAATATTTATTTTTCCATGAAAAACGTAATGGAAATAAGTGTAAGTCAATGTGACTTCCTCGACATTAAATGAAAAATGGAATTACTTTTTCTGCAGGTCTATAAACATTTTCGCATATCAAAGCAAGTTTGTTTTTTAATATTTTTAATTTTGCATATTTTGCGTGGTTTAGCTATACGTAATACCTATCTTTTTAATGTTTATGGTCAAATTTTCGACAGTATGACAATGGATATTTCATATATTTAAAGTTGGAGACAAACATATATTTTTTTACAGGCAAGTTGTAGTGAGAATCCTACACTTTTGAATACGACTCTTTACCACCTCTATCCAAATACAAGCTATGTAATAAGCGTCAGCTGTAGGGAGTTTGGTTCAAAATTTTGGAGCGACGAGCAGTCTTTAACACTGAGGACTAGTCCAGCTGGTAAGATAACACATTAGTAATTTGTCGGTAGATTATTAATCTATCAATTATTATATTTACGCCGATTCCTATCGAACCTATATAACCACTTGTGACCTAGACAGTTTCCATTAACATCTGTTCGTTAAAGTTTTTGAATATTCTTTATAAGCGACATGTGTTCTCAGAGTTTGCAGTATTCATGACGTGGATATAACACTTCTTCGATATGATTGCTGATATTGTTTTGTTGCCTGCTTTTACAGTCTGGTTCATCCTAAAAAAGATTTTAAAATTACTCAAAAGAAACCTGTAAAAACGTTGAATAACATAAGAAGGCAACAAATCGATTATATCAAAATGCTTATACGGCCACTTCAGTGGCACTTGCATCACCTCTCCATATTGAGTCCACTCAAATTAATTTAAGAAATTTCTTTTCAAGATTTAGGATTTGGTCAAAAATCTACTGATTAACATTAATATAATGGACCACCATCGGCTTTATTTATCATTTTTTATATTTTACCTTTATTTTTTTTTTTTTTTTTTACTTTACTTTTATGTGTTTTATTTCATTTTTGCAAAAACATATAAATCTATGTAAACTTATAAAAAAATCTTATGCATGTACTTATAGTTTTTGGTAAGTTCATGTACAATAATACGAACCTCTCATACTTAATCATTTAACTGAAAAAGTAAACACCAAAACAAAAAGAAATTCGACATTCATGTATAAAATTAATTTGAAGAAAAGCTAATATAATATATATATTTTTGCAATATGTAAATAATGTTTTGCTTATGTTTGAAGTTCCTGTAGAAGGACCAGTAGTAGACGCTGGATCGTTTACTACATACGAGTGTCAAGCATTTCACAAATGCACGCTGTTGTACTTGAAGGTTTGTTTCTTCTTTAACTTACCACGTCCAATCTTTGTTGATATTTGCTGACTTCAGGTGCTAATGCACTCGTCACATATATTGAATTCTTTTTTATCAACAAGTAGGTTCGCTGCAGATAAGATATCAGCAATGTTCACCTATATATTGTGTCATGTCGTATGTAAAGGAGAATGTGAAATGGGCCACCGTGGCCTAGTGGTTAGCTTGTTCGCTTTCTGGTTGTGAGGTCTTGGGCTTGAATCATAGCTACGCCGCGGTTGTCCGTCCCTGTCCTTCAAATGAGAGGTGCTTTAGCATAGTATGTGTCGGCACGTTAAAGAACCACTGTACCCTACAGGTAGACTTAGATATATCACCGGTTGAGCATATCTAGAATCTTTTTTGCTTTTATAGCTATATGCATTTACACAACAGTTAAGACTCAGTAAGACTTTGAGAAGCATGTCTGGTGCAGTTAAATGGACTATAGTGTTACAGATAAAATTAGAGACAACAATTTTATGTTTAATTTATTATTTATGCAGGTCTATGAAAATCTGTTGCAACCCAATTGTAGACAGACAAAGGTGATTTTTTCTAAATAATTTGTAGCCACCAAATGGTATGCGAAATGGATACATAACTGGATACAGAATAAACATGATGGATACAAATGGAAATAACGTCACACATACGTTCGGGAAAGTAGCAACCACTAATCTAACGCTGCCATATACTGCATCTAATGAAATCAACGTTCACATTTGGAGTAAAAATGTCCTTGGATATTCTAGATATTCATCAGAGTTGGATATAACCGGATATGATTCAGGTACAGTGGCAATTCACAAGACTTCAAAAAATTCGGTTTGGTTGGACTCTTGACAAAATAATACTGCCAATATTTCATTTCAAAGGACAGAAATGGTATATTTTAGGTGTTTTCATGTAAAGGAAAATAAAAGTATGGGAACTTCATATTTGTAGTCACATAGAATACTACCGTAATTTCTTGCCTATTGCCCGCTCTGCTGTATAGCCCGCACACACAAAAAGGTGTCGTTTTTATCTTTTAAAGTCTTCAGATAGCCCACTTAGGCATATTGCTCGCGGGTATCTGCCTCATAAACTTACCATTAATAGCAGGCCTAGGCAAGTTTAATATGATCTACACACGTACAACACCTATTTACTGAGGTATTTGAAGTTGACGTATTTGGATCATGTGTTCATATATAAAAATGAATTTTGAAAACTATGTTTAAATTTGTTGTTCTCGTCAATTCGTGTGAAGTATAGAGATTTTGAATTTGAAAAACATGTCATAGCTCGCAAGTTTTGGAGTTTTTTTCAAATATTTTCATCATATAGCCCGCTTCACCAGATACCCCGCAGGAACAAATTTCTTTGTTTTAAATGTATAATCCGCGGGCAATACGCCGGAAATTACGGGTACAATGTATTTTGTATCCTTACATATTTTCAGATATTCCTCAGATACAATGCCTTAAGACGAGAAAAGTAAAAGATACAAATGGTACATCTATTTACCATGTTTCATGGAGCAGTGTTGGTGCTGTGCCTCAGGATGTCAATGTGACGTATTATTTTTGCCTCGGTTTTGTCACTGAAAACAAAGAAATCATTTGTGAGGTATCGTATGTTTACATTTTTTCTCTTTCTTTGTGTTGATTCTCCAATTATTATAACATGGGTTGCGTATCTATATGAGTTGGGGCCTCCGTGGCCGAATGGTTAGACCATTGCGCTTCATAACCGAATTACCATTCAGTCTCTCATCTCTTGCCAGCGCGGGTTAGTGCCTTGCTGGAACCTAAGCTGATTATGTGAGAAAGATTGTCAGTTTACATGCGGGTGACCGGTGGTCTATTCCCGGGTAAATTTGTCACCGGACTCTCTAATCCACCAATAACTGGCCGCCACCGTATGACTGAAAGATTGTCGAGTCTGGCGTAGAGCAAAACTCAAACAAACAAGATCTATTAAAGTGAACCACTCACGCACGCAATTTTAATGCATACTTTGGGGGCCTTCGTGGCCGAGTGGTTAGCTTGTTTGACTTCGAATCGAAGGGTCCGGGGTTCAATTCCCGCAGCGTCACTCTGCGGTTGGCCGTCCCTGTCTTTCGGAGGAGACAGTAAAAACCGAGGCCCCGTGTTTTAGTAGGCGTTGGCACGTTAAAGAACCCTCTCTGCTCTACGGCCAGCAGTGCCTAGCAAAGGCAAAATTAGACGCCCTTCACCGACACGCAGTGACGACTCCATATGAGTGAAATATTCTTGAGTGGGACGTTAAACAACAATAAAACAACGCACACTTTGATTTCAATTGATTAAGTATTTCGCAATTAATATGGCTGGTATGATTGTATTTGTGTAACTGGCGGATGAGACAGATCCACAAGGGGTGTTTCCTCCACCTAGGTGCCTGCACCTGATCCCGCCTCTGGTTTACCCAGGGGTCCGTCTTTGTTCAACCCTTTACTTGTATTTACAAGGCACGTTTACAGCAGCCACAGTATTGTTGCTTGTAACCTCTACCTTTTAATGTTGATGTACTTACTAATCAGTGTCTTCTGTTGCTGTTGTACTATTGTTTAACGTCCCACTCAAGAATATTTCACTCATATTGAGACATCATCGTATGGCGGTGAAGGGCGACAAATTTTGCCTGTGCGCGGCACTGCTGACCGTGGAGCAGGGAGGGTTCTTTAACGTACCAATACCAATTGTGACACAGGACCTCGGTTTTTACTCAGTGTCTTCTAAATTGTCTTTACCGACTGAGAGAATGGCTCATTAACTTGTGATTAAATTAAAGGCCCTCAGCTAGTCTGATCTGTCAATACAGGGTAGTTAGCATACCATGGAATTTGATCACATCTCATAAAGTTCATGTTTGTGTCATAGTCACCAAGTGTTCATTTCCCTACAAATTGGAAAATTCTATCATGATATTGATTTTATACAGAGCAATTTCGATTGGATAAAGAGATATTCCAGCCATGGGTTCAGTGAAAACCTTACCGTTCCTATATCATCATCATTAGATGAGGTGTCGTCATGGCATTTTGGTATATCACTGAGTCGTAACAACAAAAGTAATGGTATCAACTGGGATATAGGTAAATATTCACTTTTTCGATTAAGCAAATATTCACAAAAATATCTATACACATTACTGTTTTAAGTATAAGGCTATGGGACGATTTACTATTTTAAAATAATTTCTATATACGTGTTATCCAAAACTTTTGTGCAGTAATAGTATCTCCTGCGGTGATGGAACACTACGTAATCTTCCCGTTAAAATGACGACACTAGCGTAGGATAACGTCTTCTTACGTCATTTTATCACCAATTGAAATAGTAATCATTTAATTCTATCGTGAAACACATTGTAACAGTGATTCTGATTGGTTAAAACAATCCTTTGACAACTGTGTCAACATAATTTAGAGGACACACGCACTGTGTCCGGAACTACTTTTTCATTTTCTTAAACGTTTAGTTGTTTGTTTACNNTTGAAACTCTGTTCATTTGTATTTTCTTATTTCACATTGCAGATGTTAATTAAAATGATAAGAAATGAATCCTATATTTTTTCGTTTGATGCATGTATCAACAGAAAATTTGGACGGAAAACTTTATTTCTTAAGTCCCGCACAAAATGCTATTGGGTATCACGTGGTAAACGTATGTTTTCCCTCTTTAGTATTGGCCCGTTACACAACAGTAAGTGCCGGGCAAAACATCAGAACATGGCATCCTGGACCTATATCTGATAATGTCACGATATTATTGAAATAGTCAACAGGGTTACATAAATCAAATTTACTACCCAAAACGATAACATCAGAAACTATGTCAATAATGGTTACTATACTGTGGCATCGTAAAGCGTTAAGTTCAAAACAGAATAAATGGCGACCGACGTTAAACCATACGTATGTCAGGTAGCTTGTATAGATGTACTGTAACCCGTTTATTAGACTTAAATTTCCACTATTCTTTTTTTCAGCTTCATGCAGTGACACCAAGAACAAAACCAGTCCTGCAGTGTTATATGCGTGTTTCGTAATACTACTGGTTCCACTTATAACCATAATTGTACTTTGGTAAATATTCAGAAATATATCTTATAAGAGATATGTGCTTTATTATTTCGTTTATTATTCAAATCACCATTCATGGTCTCCGGTGCACCTGCTTCAACTTCTGAATTGTGAGAGGTCCATTTTATTCTAAGGTATAAATCATCCTATGGACGATGCCAATCTGTTTCAGAGATATATTATAGTATATTGTGTCAGAAAAAAACTTAAGTTCGATCTACATGTTGAGTTAAATTTTTTGTGAATATCCAAATCTATTTTGAAAAGATTTAAGTATCAACAATGGTGTATGTTTATGAATTTAGCGGTGATTCAGTGCATCATACATACGACAATAAACTAAAAGATATTCTGCCTGTAATGAATTTGGAAATGAATTCCTGCTGAAATATGAATAGAACAAAATTAGAAATTTAATATCACGAAAGGTAATACTGAAAGGATACTTTTTTCTTTGTGTCATTTTGTCCGCGTTTTGTACTGGTTTCGACCCATAATGGTTATCATGTTTTTTTCTTCAAAATGTCCCATGTTTTACAGTGCAAGGGCACACAAATCGTGGACTTTGAAGGAGAAGAATTTGATAGACACAGAATTCATAAAAATGTGTAATGGGTCCTCTGATCAAATTAACGAGAATTCAGACGAAAGATACTTTGCAGAACATTACGAAAATTCAAACCATGAAAACTTTGTTGGAAATGGAAACACTGCACAAGAGAAGGAAGATAATAAAGTAAAAGCGGAAGAAGAAAAAATTGAAATAACAAATAATGTAAACAACTTGAATTTGACATCTGGGTCAGAACATCGGAATTCCTTTCAGAACATCGGGATGTCCTTTTCTAATGATTACACAACGTCAGTGGATTCTTACGTCAAAGGCGATATGAGTAATCCAGGACAAAGTGATAACGAGGTAAATCATTTTGACTTTTTGGCAAGATTTATTGTGATTGACATCTCAAATGTAAGTATGTTGTAAATGATAAATAAACCTAAATCTGAATGAAGTGAAAAAATAAAAGATTTAAATTTTAAACACTATTTAGAGGGGGCCTCCGTCGCCGAGTGGCTAGCGTGTTTGACTTCGAATCGAAGGGTCCGGGGTTCGATTCCCACAGCGCCACTCTACGGTTGGCCGTCCTTGCCTTTTGGATGAGACAGTAAACCCGGGGTCCCGTGTCACAGTAGGTGTTGGCATGTTAAAGAACCCACCCTGCTCTACGGCTAGCAGTGCCGAGTAAAGGTAAAAATTTTCGCCCTTCACCGACACACGGTGACGTCTCCATATGAGTGAATATTCTTGA
>JACSZP010021467.1:0-17934 GCA_016161895.1 Pinna nobilis
GCCAACCGCGGAGTGGCGCCTGCGGGAATCGAACCCCGGGCCCCTCGGCGCGAAGTCCAACACGCTAGCCACTCGGCCACGGAGCCCCCCTCAAGTCAAATACATGGCCAGGTTTTCAAATATTACAGAATAGAAAGTACGGTCGACACGTTATGTTTCTCACGTCATAATTTCATTATTATCCACACCAAATGGTATGTTAAAGTTTATCAGTAAGATTAAGTCATATTTTTGTACAAATGTGCGAATGAAGCATTGTACTTGAATAAGCTACATAAAATTACATGTATTCAGAAATTGAGGGATATCTACATCTTTATCTAAATGGTGTTTACATAGCCAACAATGAAAATAAGATAATGAAATGAAATATAAAAAGAAAGCGTCCTATGTTCCAACTATCACATGCACCCGAGTTTTAAACTGTGTTGCGGAATCAATGAGCAGTGTAGTGGAGTCCGCTAAAAGTGGACGCTTTTTCACACCCGGAGGTAGCCATGAAAATGTTGCGTCATGCTAAGAGAAACGCAGCTTTTATAATATGCAAAAACAATTAAAAATACTGTTCCTGGCAATACTCGTTCAAATGCTATTAAAATCCGATCCCCGATGTGCGCTCCTTTTTCTGTCAGACCGTAAGTAGATCTTATGAAATTCTCAAACGAAAGAGAGACAAACTACCGTAGCCGGCGTAAATTGTTGTTGTATTTTTGCTTATCGTCCCACTGAAGAATTTTCACAAATTTGGCGACGTTATCGTATGCCGGTAAAGGGCAACACATTTTGCATATGCTTGACACTTGTGGCCGTAGAGCAGGGATAGTACTTTAACGCGCCGACACTTACTCTGACACGTGACCTCGGTTTTTCAGTTCTGTCTCATCCGAAAGACAGCCCAGCCAACCGCATCGTGGCTTTGGAACCCCGGACCTCATGATCAGAAGTCCAGCACGCAGACCATTTGGCTACGGTGGCTCTATTTAAATTTCGACCTTTAGAATCTGGTATTACAATCCGTGGACATGAGAAGTGCTGAGCGAGTTAAGGCATATATCTCTTATTCCCGTATTTTACCCATTTTGCTGAATTAGTATTTATTCATTTGTGTCTTTTTCAACTTGCATTTTGAATCATCTGAATTTTTCTGAAAATAATTATATATGCAATACATTAGTGCATTGTGTATACAAAGAGGAGCTTCCAACCTCCTATACCGATCAATACATACATATACATGTATATGTTTTGTAACAAGCTTGCATAGATATATTCCGATAGCCAAAAATGAATGTCTGTCTAAATAAAGTGTATCTTAAACTAAAGTTTGAAAGTGTATCTGTCCTTATCAAATATGTATCCAACTCATGAATACTATCCAATACATGTATTGAGTGTACCCTGTCCTAGAATACTTCATTTTCTTTTTCCTACTTTACCGATTCATACAAATTCGTTTTAAGCCTGTCAGAATTTTCATAATTTGCGGCGGCATGCTGCTTCGGAAGCTTTACTTTCATGTTGTAATAATTATCATTGCCGTTCTCAGCTCCAACGGTCACCATATCAGAGCTAACCATATCATTCTGAGGATTTACCGTGTTCATCATTTCATTGGCGTACGCGAAAGATCCTCCAATATTTGCTTCAGAGATTTTGTCTTTGTAGTCTAATGGCGTGTACTGATCAGATGACGTAATGTTGCCGGCATTGACCAGCGGTTCATATATTCCCTTGCTATTCCCAGCCGTCAGTTCTGTAGCTACATCAATGTCATTTATGTTTAATGGCGTGTACTGATCAGATGACATAGTGTTGCCGGCGTTAACCAATGATTCGTATGTTTCTGTATTATTTATCGTCGTCGTACCCGAAGCAACGTGACTCATTGGTAAAGTGTTATCCCTGTTTTGTTTCGTTTCAGTCTCATCTTCCTTCGACTTCTTGGAATAGAGGGATCTAGACCTGGAAAAATCGTAAATAAACTGTTATATATTCTCTATCGAGGCTAAACATCCTACAGACATAATATAATCTTAGTTTATTTCAATTTTTTATTTAAGTTTAAGAAAGTAACGAAACTTGAGATGACATGTGTTTGAAAAACACAAATTTACAAAAAAAAAGACTTGGTGCCCAAAAGGAGTTGGCATGCTGGTTCCACCCGTTACAATAATATCGATTGGTATTAAAAGCAGACGATCTAAAAGTGTGTACTCTAAGTTTATTTCTCCCCTTCGCCTGTATGTTGTGTTATTTATTCCATGCGCTCTACATGTGAACATTTTACATAGAGAGGAAAACTTTCTATCAAAAGTTTTCTTTTGGATAGCAGATATCGCAATAGCTGTCGACAATTAGTAAAATTTTTAATTTGCATTTTATTTTTCCATTCAATGATTCATTAAATTCTAAAATTAGCTACTCTCTGTAAAGATTTCTGAATCGTCAAATTCATTTCTGAAATTTTCAAACTTCTATGCGGATTTTCAGAAATGCTTGCTTCTCACACCACTGATATTTCAGAGATCCGTGTTTGTCTACTTACATCGCATTCACATCATATATCCAAGACAAGTTATAACTTGGCATCTGCTACTATATATCTATATATCATAAAATTGTTTTGCCCATAGAGAAGAACCTTTCAAGTGGCATGACTTTATCATTTTATCTAGTATTCCATCACATACTAATATGCTCTCTCTCTCTCTCTCTCTCTCTCTCTCTCTCTCCATGGTTTCACATCAGGGGAGACAACTGTTATTAAAGAAACAAACCTTCTAATACAGAATAATGAAGTGACCGTGATACCAATTATAATCCCAGCAAGAAGTCCTCCAGCGCCCACACCTATAACTAGTGCTGTAGGAGAAAAGAAATCAAATGTTTATTATCAAGTCTTTGAAAGAAAGAAATAAAGGATATGAAAGGAATTTCAAAACGAAGCAGAGTAAGAAGATAAGATTAAAGCCCGTCAGCTCTCTTTTAAAATTTAAATTGTTTATGTTTAATCCTATGAAGTACACGGCAAGCAATTCATAAAAATCTTTTCGGGTTGCACATCCGGAAAATTTAACATATGATCTATTGTATCAACATCTTATCTTCTGATTCCTCATGTCCCTTGTATTTGGGTTTGTGACTGAACTGGTCTATCCTGCTTATGAGGGCCGGGTTGTCATTTCATGCTAAAGTACTCTCATCAAATTGCTTGGGGAAAATAGATAGTGCCCGGGATTAACTTTTTTATTTATATCGCAACTTAGACAGGAAATGACGTATGCCAGCTGCCGAATACAATGAAGCTTAGTGAGGGATTATATTCATGCTCAAAAGTCTTTGAGACACTTCGTTGACCTTTGAACATGACCTCTTGGGACTATCGGTGATTATTTTTCAGATCTACCAAGGACTGCCGGAATATGACATTGACTGAAGTTTTACGAATGACGTCAGAGATCTGTCGAATGTCGTCAGATGTTCTATAGTAAATAACCTATGTGTTAAGTAACCTTGTGCAAAGAATTGACGCCGTTGTTATTTTTAAATGCATTGGAATTGCATTTCAAATTAACTCTGCTATTAAGATTTTTATTAAAAAGAGAGTTTTGAAGAGAATGGGTGCTAAGTGTATTTCTGCCTCAAACTATGAACTCAGACGAGACGAGGACAATGTCTGTGGCTAATTGAATCTCTTCAGTTTTGTTTTTCAAACCGTTGTCTAAATAAGATTTATATTTTAGAATACTAATCATCGTTTATCTTAAAGGATCTTGTTTTAGGAACTTAATTTTGCTACAAACAATAAAAGTTGCATCAATAGTCACTGGACATTAAAATATAACCAGAGAGTCATATACCAGTTGTTCCTTCTGTAGCAGGTGAATGCATAGTTGTTCCGTGTACCGATGTACATTCCACTGGCGTTGACTCTGTGTGGGCTGTTATAACTGATGTTGAATCTATGTTGTTGGTTGTTACTGATGTTGACTCCATGTTGTTGGTTGTTACTGATGTTGACTCCATGTTGTTGGTTGTTACTGATGTTGACTCCATGTTGTTGGTTGTTACTGATGTTGATTCTCTGTATTCTTTTGTTTTTAATGTTGATGGTGTGCTTTCGGTTTTGATACCTGAAAAAGAACTTATTAAGGATCATCATCATCATCATCATCATCATCATCATCATCATCATCATCATTGTCGTCGTCGTCGTCATCATCGTCATCATTTCTTGAATATGGTTTTCATAATATCGGACAAGTTACAAGTAGTGTATTTTGTATGAGCCAACGCAATCAGTTAAATGTTGGTAAATTTAATGTTTTGTATGTTGTTTAACGTCCCACTTAAGAAACTTTCACATACATTGAAAAATTAATGTTTGCCAGTGAAGGACGAAAATGTCGCTTATATTCGGCACGTATGGTCATCGAGTAGGGAAGGTTTCTTTTATGTGTCTACGCCTTCTGTGACATGGATCTTCCGTTTTATTTGTCTCGTCCGTAAAACAGGGACAACTGAACGCGGCGCGGCTCGGTTTCGAACCAACAAGCTCTCGATCAGAAGACGAACATGCTAACCACTAGGCCGCGGTGGCGCCGATAATGCTTGTGATAAATTATTGCAGCAGGTGTCGGTACCTCAGAAAACTGCTTGCTCAATTGTCACTATTGCTGAATATAGGCCAAATTTGTATTCCTTCACTGGCATACGATGACGTCTCCATATAAGTGAAAAGATATTGAGTGGGACATTAAACAACAATACGGCCAATCAACTGAAATGCAATACACATTGCCAAGGAAAAGTTAAAAGCAAGTGCCTGTTCTATTTTCTTTTGTCGATTTGCTATCATTACTTTTTTACTTCTTCTTTTTTTGGAAACTCTGTACCAATGAAATAGAAACAGTTGTAATAATGGGAGAAAAAATGTTCAAACTTACAGGGATGATGTCATATATACAAAAATGAAAATTAAGTATTCGTTTACCTGTGGTATAAGTTGTAAACAAAAATGTTGATTCTGTTGTCTTTGGTTCACTTACTAAAACAGAAAACAGAATAAAGTGTTGATTTAAAATAAAAAAAATAAAGCTTGTTTCCCTGAGCAAACCTAAAAATGCATCAGCAACAGTATGTGACAGCAAGCACACACAAACTAAACAAAATAAAACAATAATTTAAAAAAAACAACATACAGCAAAACAACATTAGCATTACAAGAATGAAGTCAATCATAGTTCGCTTTCAATCATATCCGATCATTAAAGAGTATAATTATTTTTTTTTAAATTCATAGCTTTGAGTGTTTCGTTGCATTTTCATTATAATTATCATCATCATTATTATTATTATAATTACTTTTATTATTATTATTATTATTATTATTATTATTATTATTATTATCGTTATTATTTTATTATCATTATTATTATATAATCATTATTATTATAATTATTATTATTATTATCTCATTTACATTCTTTCAAGTAACTTGCTTCAGGTTAATTGACTAACCTGTCCATTTTAAGCTGAAACCAGAAGATCGACTGCTACTGTCAGTAATGAATTCTATATACACGACGCTAGCAGTTGATGTCAATGTTCCTATTTGATTAGCTAAACCAATTCCACATGCCACGTAAAGCATTGTCTTATCATATCTCATAACCCAATCATATATCTGAAAATAAATCTTTTGATTATCATTATCTTGAAAATTTTTATATGATATGGTATGGTATTGTTGTTTCACGTCCCACTCAAGAATATTTCACTCATATGGACACGTCACCGTGTGCTGGCCATAGAGCAGGGAGGGTTCTTTAACGTGCAAACACCTACTGTGACACGTGACCTCGGTTTTTACTGTCTCTACGCGGCTCGAACCCAGACCTTTCGATTCGCAGTCGAACACGCTAATCACTCGGCCTTGGAGGCCCCGAAAATTAATAAATACTTGTATAATAATAATATCAATGATGATGATGATGATGATGATTATTATTGTGATGATGAAGAAGAGGAGGAGGAGGATGAGAAGGAGAGGGACAGCAGGAGGATACATTTATTCTTATTAGTATCATTAATATTTTCATACTTATTTTCATTTTTAATATTAACATTACTAGTAATATAGATATATGTTTCATTTATCAAAATCATCCTCACCTTTAATGATGTTCACTAGATTTAGTTTAACGAGTGTATTGTATACATAACCTTTGCCGTGTGTACAATATTGATTAACACGCATCTACATCATTACTTACCGTAACAGTATCTCCCGGACACACAGTATTGAACTCTGTAAACTGAATCATGATATAAGTGCCTCTTGCTCCATTAACTGTCCATGTACAATTCAGATTATGTGAGTAGGCATCAGGATAGTTTGGGGAGGTGATGGTGCCTGTATCTCCATATAGAGTGCCGCCACATGCGTCAACTATTCCTGTAATGAACAATATAATCAGTTATGTTCTATTTCTTCTTTCAGGTGAGAAAGCAGGTGCCGTTATATACCCGTGCAATATGCTTAGAATATAGGTGAGTCCATTAACGATCGACTTCTGTTTTGGTGTAATATGAAAAGACTTAACTAGAGTCATCTGATAACTGCAAAATAAAATATTTTTGTATTAATTTCAAATAAAAAGCGGCTTTCGGTGACCTACTATGTGTTGATTCCTCGATGACATGTATTTGTTTCCGTTTGTTTCTTCGTAACAGTTTAATACATTTGAAAATTATTGTAATAATCGCAACGGCGTAAACATGATGTTGGCTAAAGAGAAATTTTACACAGTGCTAAGGACTTTACCCTATGCAATGAGGAAATTAATTCACTAACCTTTCTTTCCTTTTCTCAGAACCTCAGTATTTATCTTCCGGAGAGGATTTGAAAATATTTCATTGGGCATCTTGAACTCTAACTTTTGAACCTTCAAGGAACGAGCGTTTCACATCTGAGTCACGATATCTGAGCCGTATACATGTATATATTTTGGATTTTATGGAATTCATTTTATTTACACATGCTTGAATGTATAGATATCCAACTCATGACCTTTCACTTATATGAAGGCGTGACCGTATGCAAGTGAAGAGCTATACATTTCACCAATGCTCGATTCTTACGGCCTATGAGCAGTGGGGGTTTACTGGTGTGACACGGAACCTCTGGTTTTTGGTGTCTCATCGAGAGGATTTAATTAACCTCCGGATTCAAGCCTATGATCTGTCGATAAAGAAGCCCAACATGCTATAGGTAGATAGATTAGTAGACCTACTGTCTCATCCGAAAGACAGGGACAGCCAAACGCAGCGTGGCTGATTCGAACCCACAACCTCATGATCACAAGGAGAAAACGCTAACCAGTAGGCCACGGCGGCCCCGGGTGGGAGGTAGGTAAATAGTTCGGTTGATAAGTATTCGTATACGCATTCATTTACAGTCACTTACTCCAAGTTCTATTGGGGTTTGTGATACGTACGTTTTGTTCTATGGATTGCTGTTTCTAATGTTGCCTCTTTTTGTTTTGGCCATGCTTTTGTCTGTCGATGTTTTAACTTTGGATGTCCCCTTACTATATTCAAGTATACTTTTTTCTTTTTAGCAGATTTTCATTTCAGTGCCCCAAAAGTAGGGGAGTTTATCGGCGTCATCCTAAATTGGCATAAAACGGATGAACTTGATTTAAGTAGTGCTACAATTATTTGACATACACTATAGAATACATATTGGTGATTAATAAGTGAATTCGTATAAGCAAGGAAATCTCATAATATATTTGCATAGCCTAAATGAAATGTCTGTTGTACACAGACCAATCGCATAAACTACCATTTAAAACAGTAATACCCTAAGAACGATGTAAAAGGCATGTTTTAGCGCTATGAGAGAGCTAATATTAGAGTACCGCTAAAATAAGAAACCGTACAATTCCTTTACAAATTTAGTATCGCGAATCTTTATTGCCATTGACAAATAAGTAAAGTTAAAGAAGTACCACAGGATAATCGAACATACAGGTCATAAAAATATGACAAGTCTACAATAATGACGGTCTCAACGTGGAAGACAAACGCAAATTCCTTAAGGGATGAGACCAGGTGTACAGGAGGAGTCATCGTCCCCTGTTGACATGCCATACCTGTAATTTCCACGGGAACCAATCAAAACTTTTGATAACACAGTGTGAATGAAAAGTATACAAAATTATGGTGGTGACTTCAAGTTTGCTATTGTCGTAAACGGTAATAATTTCGCTTCATACTATATCATTTCGTTCTGAACTTGACTGAAAAGAAGTTAATACCATACGCAGTCTAATTAGAATACAAGTAGCTTGAATTACATACTTTATGCGGAAAAAATATAGCAACTCATTTATTTCTTATTATGTGAATGATTTGGTGTTCTGCTGAAGTGTTTTGATTAAGGGTTTGTATAAATTCTCAGAGTCTTACATATAGAAACACGGGTGCACAGGAACAAAACACGGACAGACACAGAATACGGAACAGATTTACAATAGGTCCTACAACACACAGGCTTATACTGACATACAAAGGGGACTGGTTGGTTGGTTGCATTGTTGTTTAACGCCCCACTTCAAGAAACTCTCACTTGCATGGAGACGTAACCCAGTGTTGGCGAAGAGCGACAAATTTTGCCTGTACTCGGCTACAAAAAAAAACCACAAAAAGAAAACCCCATGCGCACATACGAGCATACAAAAACATACAGGTGGTCTTCCAACTTGTACACGATAACTAAGTACTGACATATATACAAAGAGAGACAAATTCAAACTGAAAATGTACATATACGGAAATACAAACATACATACAAACTTATAACATACCCTTATTTTTACATCACACAAAGAGGAGACAACCCACAAATAGAAACCTGAAATTACTTATGGGTACACAACATGGTCAGACATATAAACACGCATTCGGATATTCAGTACGATACCTTATATAAAACATACCTAGTAAAGGAGTGATAAACACATATGAAGAACATAGTTGTAGAAACACCTTCATCTTCTGTCTCGCTTCTCGTTGTTTACCCGTGTTCCTTTGTATAATAACATTCCTTACTTGATACAAAGAACCGGGAAGTAAATAAGGGTAGTTACGCTCTGTTTACCAGATGCTCCGTTCAGTTATTTAATTGAATCTTTTGCAGATTTTTTATGCAGGATTTTGCAAGTATCTTTTTCTGCCTTTTGATAATATATATAGGGATGACTGTATTGCTATTTGATCATAACTGGTTTCCAACGGCGTTGGTTGGAGCAAATGACTAGATTTAAATAAAGTATCCACTTCACCTTACTGGGTTGATTATTCCATGATTCAGCTAGATTGGTTGGTTGGTTACATTGTTTTATGACGTCTGACTTACGATTCTCTCACCTTTATGGTGACGTGACCGTGTGCCGGTGAAGGGTGATATATTTTGCCTCTGCTTGGCTCTTATGGCCGAAAACCAGGGAGGGTTCTTTAACTGCCGACACTTACTGTGACACGGGACCTCGGTTTTTACTGTCTCATCCGAAACATAGAAACAGTGGCTCTGATTCGAATCCACGACTTCATGATTGGAGGGCGAACACGCGTACCAATACGATTCATTTTGATATCGGAGATCTAAGAGACAAGAACTGAACCAGTCAGTGTTACGTGAAGCTACTTAAATGAATAAATCTCCGAGAGCTTTCCGTCTTCTTGCGGTGATATGAGCTTGGTACAACCGGAAGTTTGGAGGTTCAAAGTTCATATGTTTAATTTTCTTTTGGAAAGAATTGTAAAACTGACAGCGTGTCAATTGGTTTGCGTAACATAATAAAAATTTCTTATGGCATAAGATGAAACCTTAAGACTAGGCCAAAATTGTAATAATCCTATACAGCTTCACATCGCCAAGATGCATTAGATATACGGTTGAACAACAACATCGACACTAGGAGCAACAGTATCAACATATCTGTCAAAAATGAGTTGTATATAACCCAAATCTCCTCAGAATATGTTCTATATACGATTCACATCTGGTGCCTCCATGACCGAGTAGTTAGAGTGTTCGACTTCGAATCGAAGGGTCCTAATCCGCGTAGCACCAATCCGCGGTTGGCCGTCCCTGTCTTTCGGAAGAGACAGAAAAACGGAGGTCCCGTGTCACTGTAGGTATTGGTACGCTAAAGATCCCTCTCTGCTCTACGGCTATAAGTGCCGAGCTTAGGCCCTTCATCGGCACACGGTGACGTCTCCATATGAGGGAAATATTTTTGAGTGGGACGTTAAGCAACAATACAACAACGAATCCCATCAAACTTTGGCAGGTGGCTACAAATAATATTCCCTCGTTCTATCTCCACAAGGTATTTTACACTGGCATATAATCTTTTCATATCTTGTTTTCTATCGCGAAAATGATTCAAATGGAACAATGTGGAATCTGCAACCTTTTCACATGTTTATTATACACTTCTGTGAAAACTATATACATGTACCGAGTGGTTAGCGTGTTCGACTTCGAATCGGATGGTCCGGGGTTCGAATCCACGTAGCGACACTCCGTGGTTGGCCGTCCCTGTCTTTCGGATGAGACAGTAAAATTGATGTCCCGTGTCACAGTAGGTGTTGGCACGTTAAAGAACCCTCCCTGCTCTACGGCCATAAGTGCCGAGCATAGGCAAAATTTGTCGCCCTTCACCGGCACACGTCGACGTCTCCATATGAGTGAAATATTCTTGAGCGGAACTTTAAACAGCAATACAACAACAACTTGCAATTTTCATAACTGGAATTTTAATTTGCCTTAATGCCCCTTAATTTTGCCTCAGTTGCCTTACGATTCGACCACTAAATCAGTGATCATAAGATTTTTTGTTTTTGCGATACATGAAAGAAAAGGAACATACTGAATTTCAAAGTTTAATAACATTACAAGCCAAATACATTTCAAATATTTAGTCTTAGAATCAGCATTAAACAGTAGCTTATCTGATTAAAATATAATACACAAATATATATACAGTCTTCAGCTATTCATAATTCTTCTTACATTGACATAGATGTACGGAAATCAAAACTTAGAATGTCCGTTTGTTCGTCAGTTTCGTTATTATTTCAAATGCAAGAATCCTCATGTCAAATACATGGGCAGTTTTTCCAAATATCATAGAACAGAAAGTACGGTCGTCACAAAGGGCAATTTCCAACGTAATAATTTCAAGATAATTTGAAGCATAGTTTAGCAACAAAATCAGGGGCCTCCGTGGCCGAGTGGTTAGCGTGTTCGACTGCGAATCGGAAGATCCGGGTTCGAGCTGCGTCAGCACCACTCCGCGGTTGGCCGTCCCTGTCTTTCGGATGAGACATCGCCCTTCACCGGCCCACGGTGATGTCTCCATATGAGTGAAATATTCTTGAGTGTGACATTAAACAACAAAACCATACCATACCTTACAACTAAATCATATGGTATGTCAGTGTTTATCAGTCAGATGAAGCAATATTTATGTACAATATTTATATTTCAGTATATATTCAATCGCGTCAATCTGGTTCCGTTTCAACAAGTAGTCTCAACTTCAACAGCAAGAAGGTCATTCAATATCTTATGTCCGGCAGATTTAATCCTGCAATGTAGAAAAAGTGTTTATTCATTTGAATATGCACTATTCCTTCTTTCTCACAAGACGAATTGAAAATATTATTTATTAAAAAAAAAAACAACTAGCTTTATATTTATCACATTTAATTTTATTGATAGCATTTAGAAATACGATCAGTATAATACATACTCGAGTGCAAAGTAACGGACCCAAATAACACAGTTTACTAAGAGTTTGCATGGAGTGTTATATTTCATGGTGTAGAAACGTTCTGTTGAAAGTGAAATTCAGAGAGGTTTCAAAGCATGTTATACGCTAACTTTTATGGTTTTTATTTCCATTTAAGTACAATAGTACATGTTCAAATCATTCTTAATTTGAGCATACCGTAAAACCTGCTTTAGTGATAACCTGTGTATAACGACCTCTTGGTAATCAGGGATGTTTGTAGATGATCCAATTTAGCCGTTTTTTTTGTACATATTAACTAATTTGTAAAGACATCCTTCTTATATCGACTGGTTTAGTTATGTACTTAGAGGGTCATTTTATATAAGTTTTACGGTAAGCGTCGATCATAATCTGTTATTTTGTATATTGTATATATAATAGTACGTACTTCCTATTACGGTAGACGACAGTGAAGATGATGACGATGACGATGAGCAGCACTGATATTCCTGCGACAATCCCAGCAATGGTTGTCACTGTAAGACAAATTACTAAATTTTAGACTAAATTTCCGCATCTACTCAAGTAACTGTTAGCTGTTGATTTAATCAATCGCCGGTGACTCCTGAATTGTTTTACGCCTTTGCAACGTTGATTCGCTCCCAAGTAATAGTAATTGATTTGACTACGTCCTTGATTTTAAGACAGTCTTGACCTCCCCATGGTAAGTGCAACCTAAGAATTATCAAAGCAAAATATGTTTTGGTCCAAGATCTACCATACCTTGATAACTTCGTTTAAAAATTGCAAAGACTGCATAGATTTGTCAAACCAGTTATGTTACAGAGGTTCCAACAGTCCAATTCAGAGTCAGCATTTCACAAATTCAATGGTCGTTGACACAATCTACTTTGCCAATAGGGGCCTCCGTGGCCGAGTGGTTAGCGTTTTCGGCTGCGAATCGAAAGATCCGGGTTCCAGCCGCGTAGCGCCACTCCGCGGTTGACCGCCCTTGTTTTTAGAGACAGTAATAACCGAGGTCCCGTGTCACACTAGGTGTTGGCACGTTAAAGAACCCTCCCTGCTCTACGGTCAGCAGTGCCGAGCATAGGCAAAATTTGTAGCCCTTCACCGGCACACGGTGACCTCTCCATCTGAGTGAAATATTTTTGAGTTGGACGTTAAACAACAATGCCATATCATACTTTCCCGATACAACCCGTCATTGGGTCGAATGTTGTCTGGCGGGTTTCATATTAATTGTCATACCGTTCATCACACACTGATAACGACTACAAATTATTTCTTTTACCTAATCAAAATTTAGGGCTCACAGTCAGCGGGGATGTTCACCCATCCTAAACACCTGATCCCATCTCTGCTATATTCAGGTCTTTTCAAATACATTTAATCTTCTATCGTCGTACTTGCTATACAGAAAATGTATTCGTGTTCTTGTTACATATATATGATATACGTACCTTCTATACTTTGCATTGCTTCTATCTTCCGAAACTCTGCTCGGTGAGCATTCGTTGGTCTGGTTTCCGTTCTCACAGAGGAAGAATCTGGATGATAAGAGTAAGCAATTATCATAATTTTAAACATTTCATATTATCAAACGATGACACCTTGCCTGACAAAAATAAAACTGTTTTACAGTCGACAAGATATTATCTTTGTAAAATTGGCAATTGTCCGAGTGACCACACTACAAAACCACCATATTCATCGGATAATGATGATGATGATGATGATTTTAATTATTATTATCAATTTTATTATCCCTATAATTACTATATCTACTTTTGTTTCTATTTTCGTCAGTAAATATATTGTTTTTTTTATTCATTATTGTCGTTTGTATTTACCATGGTAGGGATGGTGTGGGGCTTCGTGTCCGAATGGTTAGAACACTGCGCTTTAAAACATTTAGTTTCTCACATTTAGTCAATGCGGGTTCGAACCTTCATAGAAACCAAGTTCATTATGCGACAATCTTCGCTGGTTTCTGTGCAGAAGGCGGCTGGAGTTTTCGCAGGTTCTCTTGTAACCGGGTTATCTTCTCAACCAATGAAAAAATTTTCGCCACCATACAACTGAAGAGGTTTTTAATTTGGTTACATCAAAAATTAATAAAATGAACAAACAGTTAGTATTTACCTGGATTAGAAGTCACGTCAGGTAAAATTGGGCGAAGTGTTTTCTTTGTCACTACTTCTGTGGCCTTTGTAGTTTCTGTGGAGATTAAAGTCGACTTGGTCATTTCTACGTTTGGTGGATATTTCGTATTCTTATGGGTAGAACTTGTTGAGAGTTGTCCTAGTTGATGCTTTGTTGGTAATCGTATTGATGTCGTTTTGGTTGTTGAAAGTGTTGTTTGTGGTTGTATCCTTGTTGACATTGTCTTTGATTTTGCTGAAGTCGTTGATATTATTGCTGAAACTGTAGGTGTTCCTGGTACTGAAAAGGATGTTTTCGATGTTGTTAAAGTAGCTAATGACGTTGATATTGCTGATGTCCTTGGTGTTGTAAGTGGTGACGGGGCACTTGTTGTTGACTTTGTTTTTCTTGTTGTTAGCGCTGGCTCTGTTGTTGTCTTTGGTGGCATTTGTGTGGCTTTCGACACCGTCGTTGTCTTGAAGGTAGTTTCTGGTTCGGACGTTGGTCTTGTTGCCATGGTTGTACCCGACAACTTCGTCAGTGTTTGTGACGGTATTGATGTTGTTGGTCTTGTTGTCGATGTAACACCTAACAACTTTTTCGGTGTTTGAGACTGTCCAGACGTTGGTGGTCTTGTCATGGTTGTAACTGACATCTTTGTCGGTTCTTGGGACTGTATTGACGTTGTTGATCTTGTTGTGGTTGTTGTATCCGACAACTTTGTTGGTCTTCGGGACCTCCGTGGGATTGTTGATCTCATCTTTGTTGTTCGTGTTCGCGATGGCCGCGTCGGTATCACAGTCGGAGATGTAGTTCTACGCCTCCTTCGTGTTGTTCTTGCTCGCGATGGCCGCGTCGGTATCACAGTCGGAGATGTAGTTCTACGCCTCCTTCGTGTTGTTTTATCTTCCCCTTCTCTCCTTTGTACAGCTAGAAGAAAAACATTGTATGTGATAAACTCATTGAATTCACTACAAATCATTTTTGAGGTTTCTCATTGAAATGAAATCCTCGCCATAATGGCAAACTATATGGCACAGAACGCAGCCATTGAAAATTGTCTTCTGATAATAATGCATTGGGTTCGAGTCCGGGTCGCGCTGTGGTTGATTGTCCTTGCCCTTCGGAAAAGACCGAAAAAAACGAGGTACCATATCACAAATAGGTGTTGGTGCGTAAAAGAGCCCTCACTGCTTAATGGCCATTTGAGCCGAGCATTTACTAAAATAGTCTACACCGGTATATGGTGTCGTCTCCATATAAGTGATAGAATCATCGAGGTCTCATAACGATAGCATAACCTTTACAGAGACAAGCGCATTAAAAAAAAGCGAAATCTTATTCTAAGTTGTTCATTCATCTCTGTATTAAGTAGGATATTAATTTGCTTCCTATTCCGATACATAAACCTATCTCTGTACTATAACGGCGTAATGTTTATAATTATTTACTTTTCTCGGCACAAAAACAGCTTCCTTTTCAGACATTTATGCGTGTGTGTACTAAATGCTTCTAAATCAAAGGCATTTCTATGTACAAAAATGTATCTTATTCGAGGGCAATAATGCGTAACCTAATATAACTAATTCCTATTCAAAACTTATTCATATCGCAAAACGGTTATCTATTGAAAGGCATTTACAAATCTCTATGCAAAAGTGGCTATTTACTAGAAGTCACTTTAACATCAGAACAAAAATGATATTCTAATCAAAATCATTTAACCAGATTTGAATAAAAGTTACATCTAATTTTGATATTATCACGCTAATCTGTTTTTTCAAATGTTGTCCTATTCAAGTGATCAAGCATCTCAGAGCGTAAGTGCAGTCATACACCATTAAGCGTGGGAAGACAGTGCCCTACGACTACACAAAAGATCCGAAAAGTCCCGTGTCAATTTCTAGTTCACCCGGATTTCCATTTACAGTCCGTTACTACATGCGTAGCAAGCAGATTTGTAGCAAGATTTGTTCATTATATACAGTTCCGATGTACAGTAGCGGGACAAAAGTAAGTTCCCAACATATATTTTTCCTATATATCTTATATTAAATTGCATTTTTATCAAAAAAATTCTCCTGCATTTTTCAAATGTCAGATTTTCTTGAAATTTTGACCAATAGATAGAATATTGTTCATAGTCTTGTTTCTTTTTTGCTTAATTTCTAAATCGATTATTTCAGCAACAAAAATTCAGCTTCCTATCTCCTTTAAATTTCATAGACCAAATTCCCTTATATAACATGTATAATTATAACAAAGTCATGCCATTAGAAATTAAGTTAGAGTTAAATTTACCGTATTTTTTTAAAAAAGCTATGAATAAAAGATATATACAATTATTAAAAGTTCTAAGCGACCAGAAGTTTTGCACTTAGTGGTGTAAACTTTAAGAAAATGTGACATTAAACAAATGCAGGAATTTTTTTTTATAAAAATGCAGTTTTATATTAGATGTACAGGGAAAAAATCTGTTGGGAACTTACCTTTGTCCCGCTACTGTATGTTTAAAGCCGAAATGTGATTAAATCTTGTCATTCTGTTTATGTCTTTAAAATTAAATTACATATGAAATCGATTTAATAGAAAAAGAGAGGTTTTTCAATCACGTGTACTCTCCCGTGAGCACGTTAATGGGACAGGTTAAATACATGTATTACAAACGTGAACTAGCCAAACGATGAGTTGTAATTGAGGAACAATTGGAATGATTTCTCGATTTGGTCTTGCTACCCGTAAACCAAAATCGGATTTCCGGATGAACGCTCGGCTTGTATGTTCATATCCTAGACGTGTGACCATCAGCATGATAAAATATACATGTCTTTTGTACAGTATATACGAGATTCTAGATTAAATGCAACCATCACTCTATCTGAAGTTCAATAATGAATGAATAATTATCAAATTATCTCTGTCGCATTGTGCATACTTCTAGGACAATGAACGTCGACAAAGCAAGCAAAGAAAGATCCCTGGAAACCGATTAAACGTATTCCTATAAAGTACAACTTCAAGTACAGAGCACGTCACTTTAGAGTACCAATATTATTACAGGGCTCGAAATCATCAAAAAATTTCAAGCTCAAACTCAGAACTCAGCTCAACTGTTTTTCCTCAATACAAGTAAATTAAGTTTTCAATGCATTTCAACATGTGTATTGACATGATACTATTCAAATATTAGTATCAGTACTTAATTCATTTGTATTTTGTTTAAAATTGGGAAACTAGAGCTGAGTTGAGTACTGAGTTTGAGCTTTTTTATTTCAATTTACAAAGATTGTTTACAAAAAAAAAATGTTTGGTCCTGATCACAAGACACAAAGAATCAGTCATATTATCATCACTTTGGCATGGGCTCTTCTAACCTCTTCTGAGAGACTACCTCAATAATCGAGCCAGCCACTTGAGTTGCCTAAATGGTGACGGTTCTCTGCATTAATTAGCCGAATGATATCAATTCTTGGCCGTGTTTGCAGTTTTGTTAAGCGCGTTTTTTTTTAATTTGAATTGATGACGAAATAAAAGAAATTGAAAAGATGAAGAAACGTTAGTTTTAACTAACATGCGTTTTAAAACTTACCATTCCAGCGCAATGTAAACCTAGACCGCCTCCGAGAAACGTCATTAGACGTAAAATGAATGGTCACTCTGTTGGACGTTGACTTTAATACTCCAATGTCATTATCTTTAGAATTGCCACAAAATTTATCCAGTAGAACATTGCCTGAGGTCATAGTACCATCAAATATCTGAAAATATTTTAAATATCAAACGCCTTGTTTTATTGTATCCTCTTGATTTTTTATAAATAAGGATATAAGCTAGTTTGGGAAAGTGAAAAACAATGTTTTATACAAAATGTATTAAGATGATATGAGAAACACAACTCCATAGCATAGTAATGCATTAGTAACTATTGCACTATTCGATCCAAATCACTCTGTTTGATATA
>JACSZP010021477.1:0-19368 GCA_016161895.1 Pinna nobilis
TCCATGAAGCCAAAACGATTATCAATTGTTCCGGTGTATTTGACAAGTATCACTAAAAGAAGTGATTGCTTAAATGATCTACCATCTTTTTAACACCTATACGCGTCATTTTCTTCAATGTCATGAGACGCCAAAATTTACTTACTCTGTTCATACGTCAATGTGCTCTCCTTCGTCATATACTTGGCTGTGATGAATAAAGCAAACAATTCTATCAATAGTGACTTCATCAATGTAACGCTTACATGATTCGTCATAGACCTTGATGGAGAACATTTGAACATAAAGTGTCATGCACCGACTCTGTTGAAAATAGGACAAGCGGGTGGATCAGGTACCACGGAGGACGAGATAAGAAAAATGACCAATCAATATCAAACAAGCAACTCAACATTTCATGTGATGATTAAATATAATTGAAGTAATAAATAATTTTCGAAATTATCAAGTCTAAAGAATATGAAAAATAGAAAAATTCGGGAAAATAACGCGGAAAGACTCGACTCGATTTTTCGGCGAAAAAAGATACAAATATGTCTGCTTTGTAGGAAGATGAAGTCATTTCATATTCAAAGTTCAAAAGCTTTCATCGTACCAGCTCAGCTTCAAATGTCACTATTGTTTTTAAAAATACATGTTTTTACTTTTTACTATTTTACGTTGAATAAGCATTTTATTTTATTTTCGGAATTCTATTTTAATGAAAGGAAGGAATGTTATTTAAGCAAATTTTATGAAGGACTGCGATCGCGTGCAAATGACTACAATGTGTCGTAACATTTTCATACATATATATAGTTATCTTCTTAGATTGTCTAAGCAAGAAAAACGTAGATTAGGCCGCTACACTCTCTCTCTCTCTCTCTCTCTCTCTCTCTCTCTCTCTCTCTCATTTCAATACATGTGAATGGTTCAAACTTTAATACTATGCCTGTAAGTGAAGTTACTTGGTACATGTATATAGAAGTATTCAACGAAACTTTTTTTATATGTTTTTGGGGGCAACCGATAAAGATATTATCCGTCTCAGTCTTTTGCCATTGAAATCAAGAAATGTTGCTATCAATTTCAGTCAATAACTGAATATTGCCACAAGGTTGAAAAGGGTACGTCCTGAGAAGTGACAGATTTATTGCTTTGCAGAATCCTGGGCAGTGATCCGTTAATTTTGATGGTAGTTGCCATGTCTCAAGTGTTTTCATATATAATCATGTTGCTGCATTTTTATTTTCATGATCTTACCTTTAGTACACGAACAAATATTTGGAGCCTCCTTGGCCGAGTGGTTAGCGTGTTCGACTTCGAATCGGAGAGTCCGGGGTTCCGAACCGATGTCTCGTGTCACAGTAGGTGTTGGCACGTTAAAGAACCCTCCGTGCTCTACGCCCAGCAGTGTCATACATAGGCAAAGTTTGTCGCCCTTAACCGGCACACGGTGACGTCTCCAAATGAGTGAAATATTCTTGAGTGGGACGTTAAACAACAATACAATTATTTGAATACGTCTTCAGGAGTGGCCGTAGTGTAAAGGTAAGACTGTTCGCTGTCTGACCATGTGGTCTTGGATTCGAATCTCGTCGCAGTGTAGTTGTCTGTTTCTGTCATTCGGATGAGACAGTAAAAACCGAGGTCCCTTGTTATGTAAGATGTCAGCACATCTAATAGCAAATCCTGCTTTATGGCCACAAGAGCCGAGTATAGGCAAAAGCTGTTGCCCAGCACCAGTATCCGTTGATGTCTCCATATAAGTGAAAAATAATTGAGGGAACCTGAAACAACTGTACAACCGACTAACATATCTTAAGAAGCATCTTAACTACAAGATCCGTTGTTCGGCAATCTATGACCAAGATTCTGTGCATCTTTGAAATAGAGAACTCCGGTCAATACACTTGTGCGTGTAAAAAAAGAAATTAACGTAATATTGTAGAGATATCGACAATTAAAACGTTGTAGATTTGTTTAATTTTGAGCTCAACCAGAAGCACTACATATGTGTGAAGTTAGGAGCACGCAAATTAATTCTGTAAATGTATCAAATAGAATTATGCATATCATTCTGTCGAGGGTGAAATCGATATCAATTTCATCGTTATGTCAGGGGAAATCTAAATTCTCTTTTTGATAGCAATTTCAATTCGATTTAAAAGTTTTCTGTGAATTTAAATCAGTAGTATCTAAAAGCTATTTATTGATGTGCGTATAATATGCGCTAATCTTCAACCGTGTCAAGATAGAAGTAAATGGTACGATTTCACTTTAATGGCATTGTTATTTCATTTAAATTTCAGATTACTTCAGTCATTACATAACATACTAAGATTATGTTATATTCATTAGCTTGGGGTTGTTTGTTCATAATGTAGCTATCTTAAATACTTATTTATCGATCTGGCATGTAGAGGTAGAACTTAAAGCTGAGCAATGAGGATAAAAAGCAAAATAATAAATAAAATAAGGATAATAAACAAAAATGTATCTTGACAAACTGTTTTGAAATATCCCGACTCTTGCTCTGCACACAGCAGACATATTTATAATTCTTTCAAAGGAGTGTCTCACAACAGCTCAATCAGGTCGATTTGTAATATTTTTGGCCATTACATATATGTACTCACAACGCGAAACTTGTAAAGAGGCTAAAGAAAACTAAATCAAATCTCTTGGTATATTATGTCTTCAGCCTTTCTATCTATATTTCTTCGGAGATTTTCAACAAATTCAAAGCAGAAAAAACTTATCAGTGAACTGTGAAATACTTTGTTCAACTACAAATCCCAAAGTTATTCCATAGTACAAAAGATAAAGCACATTCCCCAACGAAAACAAAGTGATCTGTTACCTATTTCATTCTACCGTTGAGTTATGCTGCAGTGTAGCGTTTCAACTTATCATTGTGGGATCCAGTCTTCCCGACCTGTAGTTCCGTTGAAGTTTCTAGTAAACTCTAACGTGAAGTAACGTCTTCACGCCTTGATTTTCCCCCGCTGCCATGAGATTTGTTCATCTACCCTGTTTCACTATGAACCATTTCGTTCGGTATACATTAGACAGTACGGAGAAAGTCGCGTTGCTTATGTTTCGGTGGAGCTAAGTCTTTAGAATCATACAACCTCTAGATATGTTATGGAGTAACTGGGTATTGTTTCTATAGCCAGCTGCTAGTGAGGTTTCACATTCGTTATTTTTAATAACGAATGTTTTCTGTGGTGAAAGGTTTGTACACACAGTAGATCGTAACACAAAGGTGCACTTACAAGTCTGTTGAGTTATATATAGAAGCTGGAACTTCACACGATTCTCATTGCCAGTGTAGATGTACAATGACGGCCAATGTCTTCAATCCACCTTTTGTAGTTCTTGTCGGACTTGATATTTCAGCGAAACAATAATGTAATACATATCCGCTATGTAATATTCCGACATAGTTTTCAATGTGTCCGATTTATATTCAAAGTTCTACAACCTTTTTTTCTAACTTGCTAAAATTAAAGTTCATGTACACTCATCACCAACTCAATTAAAGTATTGCCATTTGGTTATTTTTTTTATTTTGCGTTAAGTAGAGTGAAACACTTCGGATTATTTTACACCTACAGTAAGTTCTGTTGTCATGAAACATTGATTTCCCTCGCCGGCGCGTGGGTTTATTCTAAACGTATTTTTGTTCTTTTTTCCATTATTATTGCCAGTTCATGGTCGATGATAAATTGGAAGTTAGAAAACTTGTAAAATATATGGCCCCTCTCTGACTAAAACATACATCATAAATATACATAAGAATCCTCAGGTAGTGAATACCCCTGCTGTTTTTCTATAGATCAACCAAGCAAATTCTTTACTCCTTGCAGACGTTAACAAAAATTTTGGCGGGATATCAAACATTTAATTTGAACGCTTTGGACAATTGAAAAAATGTCATTCTACAGTAAAATCAATCATAATTCAACATTGTTAGATGGTATACTTGAGAACAACCATTTGCAGTGACTTCCTTTGCAAGTCGGACCAAGAGCACGTGATGTTTTTATTGATTTTACCAAACTCGTTGGGTATCCTTGGAACATTTGCAATGGGTGTGGCATGCCATCAGGGGATGCTGACTCCTTCCAGATACCTGATCTCACCCCGTTAGGGATTTGCATTTGTTTTCCACGTTGAGACTGCTATTAGTCTAAACTTGTCATATCTATCAGGACTGGCATTTTTGAACACCCCTTTTGCGCTCTTTCAATTGTATTTCACTTAACTTATTGTCGCAAACAAATTGTTGGTAGCAAGGAAAAATTCATTCTTTTTCTCACAATATAATCATACTTTTTTGTTTCTATTTTCAGCTATCCTTTTAGCGATGGATCTCCCCGATGCAATATCAGTACTGCAGATTGCAAATTCATGGAATGCATATCACCAGCACGCATTTTTCGTCATATCAAACAGTCCATATTTTAATTCAACTGAATTGAACTCAAATCTTAACCCAGTGCAATATGTCAAAGTAGCCAAAACTTTGTTTGTCATATCTCCGACTGTGTCATCCTCCTCCAGCAATTTGGAACAAGATTCAATGGTCCTAGTGCTCGAGGATGCGTTCATTTGTGTCCTCTATGGACTCTCTATATTACTAAAAATAAACACCACTAATATCACAGTCAATGACATCATCAGTACAGTGGAGACGTCGTCTTTCAAAGTGAATAACAAACTTTACACATTCTATGAGGATACAGAGAGATACTTTGATTACGTGTTATATGATTATGAAGAAGCCTCATCGAGCTTCACCATGGCGCGTATTGTCGGGAGAGATGCCTCTGGCGCCTGGCAACAACGAATAATTAGAGACATTGACGCCCCATTGGCACCTGATAGTTGCTTTAAAACGACCAGCTGTAAGGATGACTCAGGTAATTGTCTTGTTTTTGTGTTGCAAATAATTTCTCGGTTTTATAAGGATTCAATTATCATCAGTAATTTGTTTTTCTCTCCAGTATGAAATAAAATGCTTCCTAAATTTCATAATCATACCAAAGAAAATTGACAACGTTTTCACGGCCACCAGGTTTGTCCATCACTGTTACTGAGTCCTTTCACTTTAATATCCATTCATCCAATTAAATTGTTTTAATATCCTGCGGAGTCCATCAACATTCTTTATTTATTCATGTGCACAAGTTTATTTCTTGAATCTGTTTTTCTTTTTCATTTCTACTTTAATTTCCTATCCAGTTTAAACATACCTAGGATTTCAGAGAGTCACGTTGTACTTGTTTAGTAGTATCTTCGACATATTTGAGATTCAGTAAATGGTCAGTTATTACCTTTCAGAGGCGAATATATCCCTGATAGTGTCTTTGGTCGTCTGCTTGATGATACTGACCGGTGGAGTAGGTTTTGCAGCAATGTTATTTTGGTATAGTATACATATATATATCATGACCATTTAGTTGTCAAAAACATATTTCTTTATTCGCTTATCGAAAATGATTCGATTTGTATACTTAAAAATAACTTCTGTCATAAGTTATGCCTTTAACAAATGTAATATCAATCCTATTTTATGAAAAATGTATATTGACGTATGTACAGTGTAAGCATCTTGGAATACCGGTAACTTAGTTGCAATAAGCATCATAAGAAATGGCAACGAAATGAAGCCATGCCTTTCTTTTAATTTCTCAGCAGTATTAACGTTTGGACATAAGATGCAACAGTCAGAACCCTGCTGGTTTGTAAAAATAAACTCATATATTACTTCAGAACACAAACATGTCATATACAAGGTCATATGACTTATGTTGGTTTCAGCAGAAATTATACCGACAGAACAAGGACGAGAAATTATCTTCTATATCCACATCGATCATGTTATGTATATATTTACATTGTATAAGCTTGTAATTATAGATGGTGATTGACACCACATAAGCTTTAGGACTTTCGCCTTATCACGCGGTGTAGTGTTATGTTTACAGTTCACATTCATATTTGTTTGTTGAGACTTTTAACCTAATTGTATCGTGTAGTAATACATATTGTCGTTTAACCTTTCGTCGCATTTCAACAAGAAATAATTTCCTCTATCGTTTTGAGTAGTAGTCTTTGCTGTAAAAGATGCTTGTTAAAAATCATATCGCTCAATGTTTTAACGAAATAATTCGCGTTTTAGCTGTTTAACGAGTGAATTAGAATTAGAAAAAAATATTTTTTCTTACGATACAATACCAATTTGTTTGCAGAACACAGAGAGAGAGAGAGAGAGAGAGAGAGAGAGAGAGAGAGAGAGAGAGACGCATCTAATCTTATTGGTCAAATCTTTGTTTCAAATAATTTAGTAGCAGAACCTTTTACGAAGTCAATGAGCTAAAACTAAGGTAAACGTTTCATTACAGGAAACGGAAAGTCAAATTGAATATGACAAAAGGCCCGAACAAAATATTGCTGGAACAGGAGGATTTGACATTCCTACACAAAAAGGAGATGAAAAGTACAAAGGTGAGTTCTGGATAATCATTAGAACCTCCATTAATCCAGATACAATTAATCCAGACTTTTCATCTTCCGGACATATACTTAAAACATATTTTCAGTTTGTATTTACCATTGAAGGCTCGGTTAAGCTATATGTGCGGATGTAGAGGAGGGCCGGGGGGAGAGGGGGTCCGGACCCCCAGGAATTTGCAAAGTATATACCAATATTGGTCAATCTTGCGCAGAGCAAAATAGGTAAAATATGTAGCCCTTCACCGGCACACGGTGACGTATTCCTATGAGTGAAATATTCTTGGGAGGGACGTTAAACAACAATACCATACCCATACAGCTGTGAATGTATTGTCTCATATGGTTCTTTGAACCTGTCTGTGTTTACAACACACATCCATTTGCTTTGTTTTGGACGAGTGAATTTCACAGAGAAAAAAAATAAACTTATGAAATTTGACATAAATAAGCCATGTATGTCAGTAAGAGAGTTATTAACTCTCCTATGATTTTGTTATTTTTTAAGATACCGAACGGCAACTTCTTGGATAAACCAGATTTGGTGAAAGCGTCGGAAAAGTCCAACAGATCACTTGCAAGTCTACATGAGTTATCAGAATTTTCCGAAATTGCAAGATATAAGGTATATTCATACACGTCTTCTTTACATTTGTAACTATATAGGTACCGTGTATGTTGTTATGACAACTAAGAACTTTAGCAAAGCCAACAACTGAAAGTCATCATTTATGTCATGTTGTGTAATTGTCCCCTGTAGGCCGCGTTCTACCGGAATACAAAACTCCAATCAATTCAGAAAAATAAGTCATGAAGTTTAAAGAAATAAAGATACTTCTATTGAGGTTTTGTGAAGGTTTCTGCATTCAAATAGGACGGGCTAACGACCTCCAGACACCTATACCCATCATGATGACTTATCTATGTTCAAACCATTCTTATCCCTAACTTGTCACATTCTCTATCACTTTGAGTTTTATTCAGTTTGTGACACTTTTAAGTATTTATATACGACATCATGTTATTTCCGGTATATCGAATACAGAAAGACATTAAGTTCGCTGAAATTCTAATGAAATTTCGTTATTTGATTTAATTGCGCAAACGAGTTGAGTATGATTTGTTTTGATCATTGTGACGATTTAAAAAATCTGTCTACTTCATTTACACTATATGTATTCGTCACGTCGTTAGACACAAAAAGAAAAACATTTGCAAAATAATCAATAATGTTCCTCACAAAAACGCAATTAATTACAGAAAATATTAAAGACAATCAAAACTACAAGCAATGCTATCGTAAATTATTTCTTCTTCAACTCATCCCATACAAAGTCATTATATAGCCTTATTTATGACAAAGAGTATGAAAGTTTGCAAATGAGTTTGTTTTGATATTTTTCTATTAACGAAAACGTAAAAGCTAGCTGGAGTCAGGATCGAGCTTTAGACACGCACTGTACCTAGAAACAATTCTTATATAAGGGAAATCGGTAAAGTGTGATTGAACTACAAAGACTTGATTAATTCCATTAAATATCTTGTTACTTTTATTTCTGTATTTTGTTTGTATCATATTCCATTATGATGTGTCTGCCTATATTGAGATTAAAAACGTAATATTAACATGAAAACCGATGAAACTAAGTTCAATTTTCTCTCTCTCTCTCTCCCTCTCTCTCTCTCTCTCTCTCTCTCTCTCTCTCTCTCTCTCTCATGCTTGTAATTCTCGAAAGAGAATAAAAAGCCGAGTGCTTTAATTTGCGAGTACGAACAGTCACGTTTAATCCCAAAAACTAAACTTCACTTTTTTTTAAAATTATGACGATATGAATGTGAAGAAAAAAAATTATCAATATAGTTTTTTATACGTTTCTTTCTTTTTCCAAGTACCCTTCACGTTCTTTATTGAGATTAAAAACATAATATTAACATGAAAACCGATGAAACTAAGTTCAATTCCCTCTCTCTCCTTCTCTCTCTCTCTCTTTCTCCCCCCCCCCCTCTCTCTCTCTCTCTTTCATGCTTGTAATTCTCGACAGAGAATATTAAAGCCCAGTGCTTTAATTTGCGAGTACGGACAGTCACGTTAAATCCCAAAAACTAAACTTTATCTTTTTTTTCAAATTATGACTATATGTTTTTTATCCGTTTCTTTCTTTTTCCAAGTACCTTCCACGTTGTTATTTTCAGGGAGATCTTGTGTATGTAAAAGAAGTAAAATCAAAAGGTTTTGAAATGAAGGGAAAACTATTTGCCTATTTAAGAATGGTAAGTACAGAAGCCGAGAATGGGAGATTGGTCGATATAAATTATACGAAAATAATGCTTAGGTCATACCATTTTAAGACATTGTTATAACTGGGATATTGTTAAGGTATAATTGCGAATGAGCGATTTGTTGTTGTTGTTTTTAAGTTTTTATATACCAGAGGCCAAGATTTTTTCTTTTGTAGAGTCAAGTTAAAATGATTTTCTTTTCTTAAATATTTTCATTTGTTTTTTTTAAGACATTGGACAAACAAAGTGGTGACAATTCCATTTTTATTTTTGCTTTTATAAATTTTAAGAATAAATCCGATAGGAAATTGGTGTTAACTTTGATCGCAAAAGTACATCATCTTCATCGGGAATATTTATATTTTTTACAAAAAAAGAGTAAATTTTACTTTTTGAACTATAAGATTCCCTAAGTATTCATGTGCTCTAACCGCAGGAACAATTTTTACCTATTTTCAAACTCGGATTCGGACATTGCCGGATAAGGTATGTGCGAAAAAGATTCAAATTTTCATTACCTTATTTGGAAGCACGTGTATTCCACGTGCTCAAAAAATATAACGTATATCAATTTCTGTGTCAATTCGATTTCAGATACGCTCTATCTCATGATTATTTTTATAAAATGTATCTTAAATCTGGAAATGTCAGTAGATCGAAAAACTTAAATGTGACTATATTGTCTACGTACGCCATGGAGAGATCTTATATTTGCAATATACAATTTTTGCTAATTAGGATAAGCTCACAAAAGTGATCACGACTTTATGTATTCTCAATTATTGTGAAATTGACTAGGAGTGAAATAATATTTCATGCACAAGATTAATAATGCACTAGATAAACGTGATTCACAGTAGTACACTCTATAACTCTTTCTTTTTTTATGAGGCATATATCTAATTTATACGAATTACTGTACACAGGGAAATTTTTGCCCCCGTTTTCTTTTCGGCCCTTTCGCCCTCATCGTCAGTCGGGGGAAATCAAAACTGGGCAACTTTAATACAACAAATTCACTGAATTATTTTTTAAATGAAAATATAAAAATCAATGCAATTTTAAGAGTACAAAAGTCCATCTTATCATTTTAAGCCAATCCAACTTAGGCACTAAATACTATTTATCTCGGTTTTGAACGAATATTTCTCCTCTATATTTACTTAATTAAATGGAACATCATGTAAATAAATCTTAAATCAATAAATGAAATGAACTGTCGTCCGACACTGCATGTTACAATCATCTTAAGAGGACGTTTAGTAAGTTAAAACATTATGTATATTTATGTATTTTACACTGATTGCTCGTATGTCTCCTAATTTTCATATTTCAGCACAGCTTTAAATGAAAATTGAGAGCTTTTCCAGTTTATATTAAATTATTTTTAATTATAAAGCTCGAAACAAACCAAGGATATTTTTCCATCAGAATATTGCTTTTATACCAATGAAATTTAAGCTCGTCGAGACATGCAAACAGAAAAATTGTTTACAAAGCCATGAAATATAAATGTAATATTAAATTTTCCATAAGGAAGTATTATGACACGCTAAGTTTGTGTAAACATTTTATTTATCTAGAAAATCGAGTAATGTCATAATGAAACAAGCTAGATAGTAATACGGAGAGGTAGCGTTGTATTTACAGCTTTATCACTTTGGTATTGTAATTTCACAAGCAGAGAGCTTAGTATAAGTTGCTAACTTGTTGCTCAGTCCTTAACTGCTTGTTTGAAATACTTTTGATGTATATATTAAAAAAGATATTGTCACATGTTATCATAAGTGTGGAAAAGAAAGTTTTTTTTAAGTCATATTTATCTATCACGGAAATGTTCCCACATTCAAAAGAACGAAAACAAAATTAAGAAATAACGCCCAGTATAAGGGAGACATTTCCGACAAAAGCAGATAAAAATGGTCTCTAGAGATCTCTTGTTCGTTACAAAAATAAGATTCATAAAACATGCCGCCCCTAAAAAATATTTTTATTTGAAAGATTGTTTAACATGATGTCGTTTTCTTATAATTGATCCGTAAAAGGGGTTGTCTCTTAAAATAAGAGTCTATCAAGATAGATATTTGTGCATTATCCAATGTTTGAAAAATGTTTTCTAAGTATGTTATTATTGGTATGGATCTGGTATCAGGAGTACTCTAAAATTGTACTCTAAAATTGACTATCCATTTGTAATCTCAGAAATAATAACTCCAAAATACAAGTACTAGTATACTAAATAGCACACAACTAAAGCGGCCAAGGCAAATTTAAAGCTAATCTACGTCATATACGGCACATCATACGTCACATGAAACGTCATATTTAACAATCCAATGAAATGTCAGTGTTTTTGACAACAAATTCTAACGTGGACATTTTCACTTCACATATTACTTAGGCATTCTCTTGTGTATAAAAACAACTAGGAAACCGACAGTCATAAAACACAAATACTTCTCTTTATCAGAGGATGAGAGATGAATGCAAAGATTATTTTTACACAAAGTGTAAAGAAAATGTATTTTTACTTCTTATGTAAATATATGAGATCTGATAAAGAAGAGAGAACACCTTCTGGAATACATACACATACATACATGTATAAGCTTACATAAAAAGAAATACTCATTTTTCAGTATCATGATAGATTAGAAATTAATTATAAAACGACTTTTAGTTTGATAATGCCTTGATTCGAACAAGATTTAATTAGATTGAATAAGTTTTTTTTATATTAATAAAAGATAATCTGAAATCAATTTTCAGTATTATGTTTTATCCTTTTTATGCTCCAATAAGCTAAGGTGTCCGCAAAAAGTCTGTCATGTTGTGTCCGATAGAAGTTTTATTCCAATTGACATCATCAATGAGTGCGATCATGCTTTCATTGATGTTTAAATGTATTTTATCTTGTGTAAAGGATATTAAAGATGCAAGTGCGAGTGACATATAGGGAAAAGAGAAATAGAGATTACACAACAAGTTGAGATTTATTATCATATTTATCCAACTCGAGTTAGGCAATTTTCAAAGTTTCAAAGTGCGAGCTTTAGCCGAGCCGTTTGAGACTTTGAAAATTAATTAACGAGAGTAGGATAAACATGATATTCAGTCCAAATGAGTTGTGTAACTTTGTTTCTACCAAAACACTAGATTATTTTGCAAATCAGTGTCTTGAAAACGTCAAAAAGAATTTTTCTTCAATTCGAGCCATAATGTAAGCCAACTCAATTTATTATGCGGTCAAATATAAAGACGTCAATTAATGGTGTCATAATTGAATTTCCTGACGTATCAGCCAATCAAAACGCTCGGAGGACGTTAACCACGTGTGGTTTATCGATATATCTAATCAACTGCAGCCTCCATTATACAGCTGTTATATAATGGTTAAACTTCGCGTGTTATGGTAGAAACTTGTATCACACATAATGCATCGGAAAATCGCAAAAATCCTAAACCTTATCCTGTCGCCTAATAATAAACACTTCTAATGTTATACCTAATGTAACAGAAATAATGCAGTTTCGAAATGTTTAACGGAGAGAAACAGGGATCAAAATTAGGGTTTAATACCGTTATTCCAATAAATTCTTCTTTTTTTATTTGAAAAGAAGAATTCTTCGGAGAGATTGTTACTGTTTTATCAAGTTAATAATCCCATGTAAGAAATATCACTTTTGTGAAGATGTCGCGGAACGATTCGGTACATAGAACCGTTGAGTAATAGGGCATACTGAATATGCTTACACCAACTATACGTTTTCTAATCCGGGGGAGAGAAAAGGTTTACCGCTTCAGGTGATATTCGAACTTGCGATCTCCAGACCTAGAGATGATCACTCTTTTCCGTGATGCCACGACATTGTTTTACGAAAAATTGATTTTTTTCCTTTTTTCTGTAATTTATCTGAGCGATGTTTTTTTCATGGAAAGAATCTAACATGGCCGATTAGATATTGCGATGAGTATGAAGGACCTCTAAAGACAAGTACTAATACGGTATACACAATATTTATATATAGTCTGACAAGTTAAATACCAATGCGGGGAAGAATAACGTATAAATGGGTAAGTGATGCTTTTCTTTCCTGATTTAGACGGCCGCTAAGCGTCACCGCGGGGTTAGATTCCATGTGTAAGATAATGATAGCCTTATGTTTGTTAGCAAATATTAAAAAAAAAATAGTAAGTTCGATGACCACATCTTAGTTCTAACATTGTGCTTCATTAACCGTGAGGAGGAGGCCGACATAGGTAACAGAACGCAAGCTTGTCATGTATATAAAGTTGTCCTCGACATTGGCTTAATTTCATCATTACCCAACGCATTATAGAGGGGCAAATGTCTTTAACTTTTGTAAATTAGATTTCCCCTTGTCAAATTCAATCAGAATTTAGCGGAGAACGTAAGAATTGCTAATTCGGTATATTTGACAAATATTCGTCACCGTATCATCGCTAAATAAAACATGACACACGGAAAGAACCTTTAAGTACAGAACGAAAAAGATGCCTTTTACTTTAACATAAGAATATGGGCAATCCACAACTCCATTATTGTAAGTTGTTAATACATTTTTACTTATACCGAAAACACGTAGACACACTAACCCTGGCTGTAGGAATCAGGGATATTACATTGAAGACATGAAATAAATTCTGAGAGTCATCGTGGCTGTGTGATTTATATGCTCATCTTCTGGTTTTGAGTCCGGGGTTCGATTCTAGTTCTAGCTTTTCCTGTCCTTTGGATAAGACGCTTCAAACCAGGGTCCATTATCACAGTATAGGTCATATAATAATAATAATAATAATAATAATAATAATAATAATAATAATAATAATAATAATAATAATTAAAATAATCATCATCATCATCATCATCATCCTAAAATCTTATATGCAAGAGAAACTGGGCATAATGCCCTGCTGATTCAAGGAAAATACGTATCCCAGTTTTGCTGAGTTTTACCTACATACATTTTTTTCAGGTTTAACTAAATCTGATAATACAGAGGCCGAGAGCATAATTGTGCAAAGAAAGACAGCAGGAGAAGCATTGAAATTTCATTTCTTTCGCTAATCTAGCAACGAATTTCTGCTTCATTTGAAAATAAATTCTTGATTTAAATCCAAGTGACACGTTAAGTAGATCTTTGTCTTGAAATGAAATTTGCATTAAGCTACGTTCAATATCTTAAGAGCAACATCTAATTAGATCCGGCCTTTGAAATGTATCAGTTACGACATCAATTTATGAAGACGCTTGCTGCTCCCTTCTTATAACTTAACACATATTAAGATCCAGGAAATAAAACTATCTCAGCCTGATATCGAGTTATCGCCGAACAATGTGAGATAATGTTTGTTTTCTTTATTACAGCTGAGGGATATACGGCAAGAAAATGTCAATCCACTATATGGATTTCTTATCGATCCTCTGCGCCCTGCAATGGTATCCGAGTTTTGCAGTAGAGGCAGCCTGTTGGTAAGTTTTCTTTGGTGTACCTAAGAGAAACGAGGATCAGAAGCCGAGTATCTGACTTCAGACCGCATGGTCGCAGGTTCAAACTTCAGCTCTGACGACTGGGTTCTCTTGAGTAGGTGTCGGCTGGGTAAAGATTCCTCAATGCACAATGCTCCAAAGTGTTAGATATAGACCTGAATTTAAGTCCTTTAACTGGTTAACGTTGTCATCTCCATATGAGCGGAAGACTCTCGATTTGGTCGTTTAAAGACTAAACAACCAATCAACCTTAATGAAACCACTTAAAGCATACGGACCTAGCTTCCTGATTCTGACATCGATCCAGGACAGTATGACATCAAAGGATCAAACACAAAGCAAAACCAATACCTTCTTTCCACTCCTTAACTTCTTCCGGAAGTGAAAATACATAATTCATATGCATTAACTTTGAATAAAAGTAATCCTGATGATACCCTTTTCATCTAGACCCGGAAGCAATCATGTATGGCTAATAAGGATAGAGTCTTTAATCGATGTCTGCTTAACATTGATCATTTACAAGTGTAAGACAAACGTTGTTATTTGAAAGTTTTTGTGTGTGCGCGCGCGCGTGTGTGTGGGGGGGGGGGGGGGGGGGGGGGGGNNGGGGGGAGGGGGAGGCACGCGAGCTTAGCTTGTGTGTGAATCGTTGATAAATTCTGAAAATTCAACCATGCTTTTACATTAAAAGCCACTTCTTTGAGTTATTTGAGAAAGTAAAAGTGAAAAACAGGCGAAATGAAGCTACATTTTATTACAGTTAATTAACATTCTGCCCGAAAAAAAGAAAATAGAGGAATTTTATTTGCATGTTAAGAATGAATGAAATGTATAATATATGTTTAATGTGAAACAGAGAAAAAATACCATAATTTCATTTTCCCTGAAAAGTGTATACAATACTAATAACGATCCACAATGAGTCTTCATTCAGTAAAATTACAACTAGACCTTAATGTCAATTCATCCCATGACAATGCTTAGATTTTTTACCATTAGCATCAGAGTTGGTGAAATGTATTTTCACTAATTCTCTCGTGAATGTCACTTTCATTTGAAGGATGTCACTTACATATAAATATTAGAAGCTCATAATGGTCAAGACTTATCGATATTCTCTAAACCAGGGGGAAAATGCCTAAGAAAATCTTTTTTGTGTTTGCTGACTTATAAAATTCATGATTCGAAAAAGTCGTTCATTACTTAGTTGTTGTTGCTATGATATTATGTGTAATGTTGTTAGGCGTCCCATAAAACGCTTTGGCTCAAATTTGCCGTTCCTATAATTGGTTGTTATCTCCCCTGCTTTAATGCACACAGTGAGGCTTGACATCCACTTCTGGTAGGGAGGAATAAAATGATATAAACTTTACTGTTCAACAGTGTCATACGTCACTTCCTCATAATGCCACAATCAAATCGCAAATCCATGCATCCGTTATTCCCCAGGATGGCTATTCGTTTTTGATGAACAAGGGAGAAAAAACACTTTAATCGAAAAATGGAAATACAGTTATCACCAAATACTACAAAGGACCTCAAATTCACTGTGTAACTGCAAGCATCATCATTTAACAGCTCATACAGAGATACAGAACGATATTAAAGAAAGTTAGCAAGATTAGATTTTAGGTGGCCCTTTCCACAAAGAATCGTACGATAAAATCAGTTGTTAGTCGTTAGAGCATGACATTTTAATATTGAATATTTGAAAATTGTTACTATGGTTAAAAACATAAAGTCACAATCTGATATATTTAATCCATGTGAATGAGATTCAATTTTATTTTGTTAATTTCATCGTAAAAAGTACAAAATATGATACTTTGAAAAGCTGCTCACTAACATTTACGAGTAATTTTAATCCTAAGATTTTTTGTGGAAAGGGTTCATGGATCTTTGTGTCCTCAGTTTGAAAATATAGCGCAAATTGTATTTTTGATTAAGGGACCTTACTGTTTCAATAACTTGAAAACTAATTATACGAAAGCCGACTATTTTTAACATATAATTCAGTTATACATATCAATTATTGAAAATGGTGTGTAAATTCATTTACTGTAAAAATTAGAAGCTTGATGTGTCAAGACTGCTCAGAAAGTAAGCCTGTTTCACAATTTCATCTGGACTAGTTTTTTTCCACATCAGTTGTTGAAGTGACAGTAATCCATTTATAGATACAAGAATTACATTCCTTTACACTCGTCCACTTTATAGAAAATTCAGTCACGTCTTTACCTTTCCTGACTCACGTCAGTAAACTATTTCATTTGATTATATCTAACTAGGCTTAGGTTACATAACCACATTATGACCGACTCAATGCTGATTACAAAGCGCGTACTAATGACCTTTTCGAACTATAACTTCCTGCCGGGCCTATCTGTGGTTCATTGTACCCATAAATCAGCCGGCAAAAGCTACGATGCATAGTAATTCAAAGAACTGATCAAAATTAGATGTTTTTATTTCTATTGTTCAATCGGTCATTTGTGCCTGACAGATATATGACCATGTAGAGTCCGATGTTGTATAATTCAGACAGTATCATGTTAGTTATTTAATTTTAATTTATTATTTCAATTCTTTTTTGTATTTTTTAGCTCACCTGGGCCAAATGCTCTATTGAGCTATAGTTATAGCGCGCCGTCTGTAGTCCGTAAACTTTTCACATTATTGTCGACTTCTTCATCAGAACCAATGCAGGGATTTTGATGAAACTTTGAGGGTCTGGGGTACTCATGGTCCCCTACAAGTGTTATTGTATTTCGCTTGGATCCACCAAGGGGTGGGAAATGGGGGGGGGGGTGGTTGAAAAAAGTCCTGATGGGTACCGTCCTTTTAGAAACAAAGCATGAAAAACTGAATACATCTGAGTGATCTAAAAGAATGTGAGAAGTGTTGCACTAACTCTCTAATATAAATCTCTCGCTATATATTCTTATTGTCATTTATGTACACCATACATCCTATGTCATGTACCGTAATATGCGTTTTGGTGAGAATGTAATCTCTCTAAGAAATATAAGGCTATCGATTTGCTCTATTGAGAGCTTTTGGTCATCTGGCAAATATGGCAAAATCTGCATTTGTGTTTTTATTCCCTGCCGAGCATTGTCATTGTTTTTACGGAAAAGCACAAGAATTCAATTAAATCACAGTCTCTTTGTAATATCAGGAAGATATTAGCTCAATTTAATAGCGTTTTGTATCACGTTTATATTACAATTTTTCCTGACAAAATTCCCATTTAATCGATAAAATCAAGTATTTTCTAAATTTACATTTTTGTAAAGAAAGTGCACAAATTCAGCATGTGCAATTTTTTTAAAGAAATTTTCATACCTTGTCCTACAATCGGACATTTTCAACTGACGAGTATGATACTAAGGAACCTCATATGAAAAGATACTCCTGGTTGGGTTTTTTTTTTCAAATGTGCTGCATTGTTGTTTTTACGTCCCACTCAAGAATATCAAGAAATAATCGGAAATCCAAATTCTAACAGTTATGACAAGTTTAGGAATAATAGCGGTTTCAATGTGAAGATCAAATACAAATTCCGACTTGGATAAGACCAGGTTTCAAGAAGGAGTCAACGTCTTCTGTTGGCTACAAAATGGTTGCTTGTTTGATGCGTTATTTAAATGTAAAGAAGCAAAGAAGCCATGTACTGAGCGGGGGTGAAGATTAAACAATCTAACTGGAATTACTCTTTGCGCACTCTGACATGGGCTTGTTTGAGAGAGATCAATTTACAGTGTTAGATATCATACCTTAATTGCTGTGTCATTGAGGAGTAAACATTCTGTTGGCAATTGCAATTCTACAGCAGGTGTCGCCATGGAAACTGATTTCATAATCATTTTCCAAAGATTGATTACTATACAATATTTTCTCTCCGGAATAGTAATATGTAATTGATCATTGCATTGAGTATCATAGATTTACTTGTGTAACAATGGTGGCTGAAAGTTTCATTTATGTGATGACTAATGATGCCCTTCATTTTTATTGTTGCATCATCAAGCACGTGTAAGGACCATGTGTCTTCCTTCCATATTGTTTTCAATGTTTTCCACTACTTTCTAACTAAATATTGTGCAATACTATGATGTCTTATAAGATATAACACGAAATGAAAGTTTTAAACATTTCCCCCTTATAATTGAAAGATTGTTGAATGGGATGTTAAACGAACTTTTGATTCAAAATGTTCAATGTTGCCGGGTTTTTGTTTTGTGTGTGTGTTGTTGTTCTTTATTTTTTGGGGTTTTTTCTTTGTATTTGTGTTTTGTGGTTTTTTTTTGGTTTTTTTTTTATTTTTTTTTTTTTTTTTTTTTTTTTTTTTGCAACTACAATATTGTCCTTAAATATGAAATGTTGATTATAGTCAATAACGACGTTTATTCATTTCTTAATTATTTCAGGTTTTTTACGGCTTATGTTACTCGGGGTCAATAGGAGATATTACTCATCCGTGGGACCTGGTCCCGTTTCTGAAATTTAAGAAGGTAGTGTTTGCCCTCGTTTCTTAATATTTTATCTTTTGAAAAAATGATGGCTTTGATATTCACCCTTTTCATTAACATTTTCTTAATTTTGTTTATTTTTCAGGATGTTCTAAAGNNGGATTTCAAAGCATCACTTTTGACTGATTTGGTTCGGGTAAGTGTGATATAATCCTTTCTCCATTCAGATAAAAATTGAGGTGAATTTGATAGTATTATTTCATAAGTAAATATAAAGAAATTTAGAAAACTTTTCATTATGTGTGTGTGTATATGCATTGTTTCGAATATTTTACCAATGATGTTGGAAATAGAGAAAAATATAAACAACAAATAGACAGAAAGACAGAGAGAAGAGGAAGGGCAAATACTCTAGGACGTTAACAGCCAAATTTTAGTCCAACGAAATCATGCGCGTGCAAAATATGATTGGATAACATTTGAATTACGTAGGATGTACCAACTACAGAACGTGACTTGGATTGACAACAACAACTTTAACAAATCGCGTGTTGTAATTGTTTTCAGCAATTTCGGATCTCTCCTTTTTGTGAATATAGT
>JACSZP010021483.1:1517-13813 GCA_016161895.1 Pinna nobilis
TTTAGTATTGGAGAATCCTGGGATCAGTCATTCCCCAATAATCCTAACAAATTTATATTACTTTAATGATAGAGAAGAATACAGTTTTTCAAATTAAGATGGATTACTGGTAAGCAGAAAAGAGGCATGCGGTAAATAACACGTTGATCAAGATTAGCACATCATCCAAGGAGCCATGACGGGGTTGACTTCTCTCTGAAAATATAAAGAAAGCAGCAGTATCTTGGTTCCAAAAAAAAAGGGTTTTGGGAGGGTGGGTGAAAAGTTCAATGTAGAATGACCACATGGCAGAGTAGACTCACAATTTATATGCTAGCTGTAAGAAGAGCTCCAATATAAAGGTACTTAACTCTTGAACAAATTGTAAAGAATATCTATGTCGATTACTTTTATAATTGAATTTAATATTGAAAATATTAAATTTTGTTACTATCGTACTTGTACCTCATTTTCTCTGTTTTACATAAATATGGGTTAGCAGCTTCTTACATGGGGCCACAGAATTGCAAAAATACTTCCGGTTTGCTGGTGTGATGGAAAATGACACAGAATGAAGTCTTTTAAAAAAAATATTTAATTCTCATAGAATTTGAACAGCACTATTGATCCTTTTGATATATACTAGCCTGGAAAATGTACGTACAGCTCAATAATAAAGAGGAAATACGATTGTATGATGAATTTACTGTCTAATCCGAAAGACAGCGACAACCAATCGCGACGCGGCTAGAGCCCGAAACCCGGGCCACACGATCAGAAGTCGAACACGCTAAACACCAGGCCACGTCGGCCACTTCAGGTTTTGACTTAGGATATGATATATGATTGTATGTTTATTACTAGTATATACATGCACCGTGTTTCATTTTATCAAAGCATACGCGTTTAAATGACCACCGAATTTAGGGTCTATACTAATATTAAGTGAAGATTTATTCGTTGTTTGTCTTTCTTACTAGAACTTTCGCGAAAAAATAACGTGCAGTTTCCTTACCGGCACATATGAACGCGGGTCTATATCAAATTGCACTTGCATTGTAAAATTTATCTACGATTTGACTTAAAAGTATATATCAAAAGGACTCTATTCTTTTCATGTAAGAAAGTGAATGAACTCTAAATAGGTAGCAAAATGTATCATACTTTTGCCATGACCTTTTCTAGCAATTGACCGATGGTCATTTTACTCATGCAAATGAATGTCGATAGTCACGTTGCAAAAATAATGAATTTTATTTTTTTTTTTTATTTCCTTAGGTTGTACGATTCCTAGACGAAGGTATCTTGTTGCAACGACCTGACGAGTGTCCTTCCACAGTTTATCACATTATGCTCGGGTGCTGGAAGAGTGACCCGAAAGACCGACATCCTTTCGCACGAATTCACAAACATCTAATTGATTACAGCAAAGAATTGTTGAAATCTTCTCATATGCAAGTGACTGACAATGACAATGGCAGCGACGCTGTTCATTGCTAATTCTTTTTTTTTTTTGTATGATATTTTTCTTTCTTCATTGTAAAAGCATTTTGCCATTAAGTAAACTCAGCACTAGCTGTATCTCTAAATTTTTATTAAAAAAAATTGTTTTTTGCTTACTGTGTCATCTCGGTACCTTGGGGTCCAGTCTATGACGCATATTAAAACAGAAATAGTTAAATCTGTTACCAGGGTAGCGTTTGACAACTGTTGGTACCGCATTTCTGTGTCCATATATAATTGTACTATTGTCAGGCCGTGGATTCAACACAACAAGTGGCGGCTGACCTTTCCTGACTTTCGAATGAGATCTAACAACTGATGATCGCGAAACAGTTAAAGAACTCTCACTGCACTTTGGCTATACATGATAAGCGTGGGCATAACTTGTAGTATTTAATCGAGTTCGATGACATATAAATATTAGATCTATTGGGGGAATCTTGAGTTGGATGTTCATAAACAACTCAACATTGACCTTCAGAGGAACCCACTTTTATTTGACTCGGATATATTGAAATCATGCTTACTGTAAATCAAGAAATTTTCGTGGAAATTCATTTTAGCGAAACGATAGTCATACAATTATTTACGATACTATATTTTCGCGAGCGTGCATTTAAGTTAAAAGTTTGTGTTGTTTGATGCATGTTGTTATCAGGTCAGTATATTTCGCGAGAACTTTATTTTTGGCGAGAAAGTGCTCTCGCGTTATTACGTGAAAATAAAATTCTCGCGAATAAAACTGGATTTACAGTAATTTGAACTTTTTAATTCGAAGAAAAAAAGTTCCCCCTGTGGTTTTAATATACCCGGGTTCTTCTTTAATTTAGGGCCGCAGATCCGTGCACGACTGCAGTTGATTTGCTCGTAACCATTTCAAAATTGAAGAAGAAGAAGTTGAGACGAAAGACATATTCTAGTGTTATTGGGCCCAGGTACTCGTGACATGCGCTCGGTCACTGATACTCTTGACGTGCCGGCAAACTAGATGAACGTTACTATACATATGCTTTTGCTTTGTTTAATACACGTTGTCTATCCCTGTTGTAATATCCAGAAAGATATCAACGTATTTCTTTCTCTTTCTTTACTTTTGTTGTTGTTCATTGTTTAACAATTATTTATAATGTACATATTCAATATTGTAAATACATGTATAACTCATCTTAGTCATGGCATATTTAACATTATCAATGGCTCTAATTCAATTGCAGAGAATAAGTGATTATTATAATTATTATGACACGCTGAATATATCAAAGGCAATAAATAGTGATATTTGTCTTTTTATTACCTTTACTTATTGTCCTCATTATTATTATTATTATTATTATTATTTGTTCATTATAATTTTTATTATTATTATTATTATTATTATTATTTTTATCTTTATTATTATTATTTTCATTATTTTTTTTCATTATTATTATTATTATTATTGTTATTATTATTATTATTATTATTATAATTATTATTATTATAATTATTTGTTCATAATTATTTTTATTTTTATTTTTATCATTATTATTATCATTATTATTATTTTCATTATTTTTTTAATTATTATTATTATTATTATTATTATTATTTTTATTATCTGTTCATTATTATTTTTATTATAATCATTATTATTACATGTATTATTATTATTTATTATTATTAGCATTATTATTATTATTATTATTTTCATTTTTTTCATTATTATTATCATTATTATTACTATTATCATTATTATTATTATTATTATTATTATTATTATTATTATTATTATAGTACTCTGAGGTTGATATTAAGCAATAAGAAATATTCATATTTGGTGATCGGTCATTCAAAATATTACTTTGTAAAACACCACTCTGATTCTACCGTACACACAATCACTCTGAGGTTGATATTAAAATTAAAATACGTACTATCCAACCCTCTGTTTTTAATAAGCCAGAAGTGATGCAGGAATATAGGCAGGTTGCACAAGGGATATATTTTAGTTCCAGCTGACAAAGCTGGTAACAACATTGTCTTTGTTTGTAAGGCGTATTATTACAACTGCATTCTCAACGAACTTGACAAAAGTTCCACATTTGGTAATCACGTATATACGCCAACTGCCCTTTCAGAAGACAAATTTCTTCAAAACCCTGTTTCAGTTTTGAATACATTTAATATTCCAGTCAACGAGACGAATGAATACGAGTTACCGTACCTGTACTGGATTCGTAAACTTCACAAAAACCCTTACAAACAAAGATACCTTACTGGATCGAGTAAATGTTCTACAAAACCCCTATCCTTTGTCCTCACGAAAATATTAACAGTTGTGAAGGAGAAACTTCAAACGAATTGTGCCACAACATATGCCAGAATATATGAGATGTGGATGAACTTTTAGGACATTTAGAGTCCAAAATAAACAGCATCAAAACGTACGACTTTTCAACACTTTATACCACAATCCCTCACAATAAATTAAAGAGTAGACTTTTGGCATGATAGACAGTTGCATCTTCAACAAAAATGGCAATAGGAAATATTGATATTTGGTGATCGGTTATTCAAAAAATTACTTTGTTAAACACCATTTTAATTCTACGCAAAAGTACTCTGAGGTTGATATTAAAAAGATGCTAGAGTTCCTCATGGACAATATTCTCGTAGACTTTGATGACCAAGTCTTCCAACAGTCTATTGGAATTCCCATGGGAACCAGTTGTGCTCCTCTTTCAGCTGACTATTTTTTGTATTCTTATGAGACAGAATTTAATCAGAAGCTTCTACGTGAGAAGAAAAAGTATCTTGCTGTTGCATTGAACTCGACATTAAATATAAAGACGACGTTTTATATATCAACAATTATCATTTTCATTCATATGTCGATTCGATATACCCCAGTGAGATAAAAGACACTACAGTGTCTTCTACGTCTGCTTCGTACTTGGATATTTTTCTGAAAACAGATCTTAACTGACAACTCAACTTTATGATAAACGGGATGACTTCAGTTTCACCATTTTCAGCTTCCCACATTTATGTAGCAATATTCCATCCTCACCTGCATATGGAGTTTATGTCTCTGAACTGATTCGATACGCTAGAGCTTGTGCAGCGTATGACCAGTTTTCAAATCGAGGTAGGCTACTGACAGACAAGTTGTTTGTGTTGCAACAGTCTCGGTTTAAGTCAGCTTTTTCGTAAATTCTACGGTCGGTACAATGAACTGGTTTGCCGATACAGCCTGCCATTGGGTCGAATTCCGTCTGACATGTTTCATAACGGTTGTTAGACCGTTCTTTACACATGGTCAGCAGGGGCTGCTTACTCCTCCTAGGCACCTGATCCCGACTCTGGCGTATCCAGGGGCCCGTATTTGCCCAACTCCTTGCAATTTTTGTAGGAATTATGAGATTGATCACTGTTCGTTGCTTTTACCTTTTTGTATCATATGAGACGTCATGTTAAAAAGGAAAATATTAGAGAATACAAATAAAGCATTCAAAATTTAAAAATCGGTAGAAATACTAAACCATGGCCAAAACAAGAAAACAAAACATACAGTAACACGAACTCTTCTAAAAAAAATCGGGGTGTTTCAAGAGTTATATGCAAGTCGGCAGCCCAGCCAAAACTTTCTAGACTTAGTATCATCTGGATGACTGAAATAGGGTTGAACGTAATATAAAAAGAAACACATTTTTTACCTACAAATTGTTTGATGTTTTGAGCTCTGCGTTTTCTCATATTATTCATATTTATGTTATCATCGGAATAACATCATCAGAATGCTTGAATTTTTATTGAGACTTGTCTGCTGTGTTCTGTGGGCGGTTTTTTCAACAAACTATCGGCATACCAATTGGTACTTACTGTGCTCCCTTTCTCGGTAACTTATTTCTTTATTCGTATGTCGCTGACTTCATGCAGAGGCTTATATAAAATAATGACAAGAACTTCACACCATCCGCTACATAGATGATGTTCTTTCATTAAATAATTCCAATTATTTTGGACACTATGTTGATCACATCTATTCAAATGAGGTTGAAATAAAAGATAACACGGAAACTGTCAGGACTACTTCATGCGTTGACCTATTCCGTGAGATTGAGGGACGAATGAGAAAAAATCTTTGATAAAAGAGATGACTTCATTTCCCTATTATGAACTTTCCATTTTCATGCAGCAATATTCCAGCAGCACCTGTCTGCATAGGAGTATACATCTCATAGTTGGTACGATATTCTAGAGCATTAGTTTCCTATCAGGATTTCCTGGATAGAGGCTTGTTGCTGGCAAAGAAGCTGCTTAACCAAGGGTTCCTAATGTTAAAATTGAAGATACCACATCGAAATGTTTACGGTAGCTATCATTACCTGGTTGATCGGTTTGATATATATGTAAAACTGTTGATGAGGGATGCGTTCCCCTTGTGTTACCTCTAGTCCCGTACTTATCTTGTTCACGGCCATCGCCGGAAGACTTTTATATGTGTTGGTTAATTTCTTTCAGTCTTTTTTCCCGCCTGATCACCAAGTGGAAAGCAACATTTAAAAGAACTTCTGATCATCTAAAAATTGTCTTTCCTATGTACCATGATGATGAAAAAGAAACGATTCTTTGTTAAGAATGCTTTAAGCATGAAGCCAAAAGTTTTAAATCTGTGGGAGTTCGTATAATATGGAACTCTCTAAAAATTAATGAGAATTTTCAGTCTATAATATGATGTATATCCATCTATTCCATACAAAATTCTTGTGAATACTGTAGTATTTTGTTTGGGAAATTAATCATTCACTGTTGTTGTTGTTGTTGTTTAACGTCCCACTCAAGAATATTGCACTCATTGGAGACGTTACTTTACACCGGTGAATGACGTACCAAACCTACTGTGACACGAGACCTCGTTTTAACTCTCTCATCCGAAAGACAGGGACGGTCAACTGTAGCATGGCGCTGCGCGGATTCGAACTCTGGGCCCTTAAACTTGAAGTCGAATACCCTAACCACTCGGCTACGAAGGCCCCCACGGGTTCACTGTTATATACCCTTTCACAGTTATACAGCCAAATTACTCTCGGTTATATGAACACTGACTGTTCAGTGTCCATTTTTCTTTCAAATGTTTCTCTTATGAAAGAGGTCGTTAACAGGTTCTTGCACAAATTCAAGGTATACCACCATACATACCAAAATACGTGTTTATTCAACCACCAAGATCTGTCTATAGTAATCACATAATGTTTACACAGGTACAATTTACCTTTAAACCTCGCGAATTATTTGCAGGAAGGCGACTCTCTCAAAAGGAGACAAGTAACATTTCAGCATATGAATATTAAGTTAATTCGTGCACATTACAAGACAAGCGCTTTGAGAAAAGATAAGTATTCAGTGTCTATACCTCTAAACTGCGGCAATTTTTTTCTTTTGAAAAAAAAAATCGGGAAGAGGAATTGATTTGAATTTATTTTTAATCATCTTGCTGGTTTTCTGTCTTCTCGTCATCTCTTGGTCAAACCAAGAACTGTCAATCTCATAGACGACTAGAACAATTGTCATACTAGCTTCGTACATGCCTCACTTCTAAAACACAAGTGCTTTATCCCATTATATCATTGTAATGGCTCTCTCATCATTATAACAATAGATTACCACATTTATTGAAAACGTATCACACCCCCCTCATTACTTTCTGTGTTCTGAAAATTCAAGATATTGTTTCTTTTAAATTTTCTTTAGTTTACCAGCGTGGTAATCTGTAAAATTGTTGTTTTGAATATGAGAGATAATTGCCAGTTTCTTCATACAAATGTATAAGTTAATCCACTTACCTGCTTTGTTGGTTGTGTTGTTGTTTAACGTCCAAGTCAATAATCTTTCACCTACAGTCGAACCTATTTTAAGAGACCATCAAAGGGAAGAAGCAAAAAGGGTCACATATGACAGGTGGTCTCTTAATTCAGGTGATTTATACAGTGTAACCTGTTGTAAGAGACCGTCCAAGGGAAGGAGCAAAAAGGGTCACATATGACAGGTGGTCTCTCAATTCAGGTGATTCATAAAGGAAAAAGCCCTTTCGGCAACCACTCATTTAGGTCACATAAGACAGGTTTTCCTTTAATTCAGTTGGTCGCTAAGGCAGATTAGGCTGTATATGGAGACGTCACGGTGTACCGGTGAAGGGCGACAAATTTTGCCTGTGCTCGGCACTTATGGCCGTATCCCAAAGGTAACAGGGGCGATTTTTTAATGAATAACAAACCATCATTAAATGTCCTTCATCGTTTTTATATAACTATGCTAACTGGTCGGTTGATAATTGATAAAAAAAAAGTCACAAATAGTCCAATATACTGGTAGTCTGTGTTTTGGTAATTTGTTTCATTTGTTACAAAACAAATAATTAGACATTGTGATTTTTTTTACAACCAGTAGAGAGCCATTCTATATATCTTCAGAAATAAGTGTTGTACAGCAAATGATATGAACATTGAACGCTACCATAAAGGGAGGAAGTAGCCCAATAAGTATCCAAATCACTGAAATGCTGAATCTACTCTTAGTTTTAGAAAAGCTGAGACATCAGGATGTAAAACATGGCATTTNNATTATACAATTTTATATTTTGTCTTTTGCTGGTATGTTGAATTCATTTTAGCTTAAGAAATAGCCAGTGGTAACGAATGATATAGATGTATAAAAAATAATATTGAAGATAATCCCTTTACTACTGGAGAAGAAATATTAAAGCTGTGCTTTAAATTCTTGAAGTTCTTCGTGCATTATTGATGGCACGAGTCTTATCACTAACTGTGAAAAATGTCCTGAATACTGTAGATTCGGTTTTATTCGCGAGAATTTTATTTTCGCGTATTTACGCGAGATCACTTAACCGCGAAAATGAAGTTCTCGCTAAATATTATATCCTAACATTAGCAAGGGCCATTAAGCAAAAACTACTAAGTCAAAATTGCATACGCGAAAATATAGTGTCGCAAACAATTATGCATCTACAACTTCGCCAAAATAAAGTTCCGTGAAAATTTCTGGATTTACAGTAGCACATTTACATATATTTCTACCTCTCCACTTCAACATTTTGAATGAAAGTGACAATTTTCCTAGAATAGACATGATAATTAATGTTGATGTGCTCGAAAGGGGCCTAGAACAGGAATTAAATGTAGTACTTTTGTACCTGGGCCCAGAATCAGAAACTGGAGGCACTTCTTGTCTGAAGCTGACCATTAATTGTGGTTGATTGTTGTTTTCTAAATGGACATCACAAAATAAGTATGGTATGGTATGGTATGGTATGGTATTGTTGTTTAACGTCCCACTCAAGAATATTTCGAATTCACTCGTTGGAGAGGATAGTGTGTGTCGTTGAAGGGCTACAAATTTTGCCTATACTCGGCACTGTTGGTCGTAGAGCATGGAGGGTTCTTTAACGTGCCAACAACCACTGTGACACGGGGCCTCGATTTTTACTGTCTCATCCGAAGGACAGGCACAGCCAACCGCGGAGTGGCGCTGACGCGGCTCGAACTCAAATCTTCTGATTCGCAGTCGAACACGCTAACCACTCGGCCACGGAGGCCCCACAAAATAAGTGAAGAGTATTTACAACTGCAAAATTTCTGATGCGGATCTAAAACATATAGGGTAACAGTATTTACCAATGCGAGGGGCTTGCGTCAACACAAGAGGAGGCTGAAGCATTTATCTAACATGCAATCATTCTAACATGTAAAGTCCTGTATACATGATGTAATGTCTGGTTCGTTCTGTTTGTCCAACTGAAATAGGACTTAATGGTTTGTTCTGTAAATTGCGCTCCAATTCCCTATCTTGGCTACTTGTTCGTTATACATGAACGACCATATTGTCCGCACAAGTTGGTAAAAATTGTGATTCAATTTCCTTTCAATTCCATAAAGAGTACCTCGTATTGTAGAATTATGGCATACAAATGAAGAGTGCATCACCCTGTTGCTTACCAGATAGTGTCAATACTTGTAAAGGTCCTGATGAATTGATAGAGCACATTCTTACTACTGGTGTTATTTGACCACTTCGCAACAAATGTGATGATAGTATCAACCGAATACAAGAATGCATAAGTATTGCGGACGTAATTACTAAGAATAATAAGTTTTTGTGATGTCCAAGTATTAGATACAATGTTTGTTCCACCCATTTGGTATACGGCTGCTTGAATGTCCTTAGTAAAGGAAAGAAAAATCACAAAGATATCTATATCTTCTGAAACTAACTTTGTTTTGATAACCACTGCCAATAGGCATTTTTTTTTTGCATATTAACAGGATGTGTATCGGCCTTTCTATAGTGTTTACTCTAGTCTCTCCAATTCGCAACTGCCTATACTCCATATCCTCCTGCATTGAGTTATCTGTGTGACAACTTACTCTTTTCCTTGTAAACACTCTTTTTTACTTTGTGATTTCCAGTCAGAAACTAGGAACTCAATAAACCTTGTTTTATGTCAGCTTCAGACAAGAAGCTCCCCGACTTTCTGATTCTATGGCCAGGTACAATAGTACTACATTAAATTCCTGTTCCAGACCCCTTTTACTCTTATGGTTCTTTATATTGATTAATTTAATAAACATCAAATGCCATATCTATTCTGAGACAGTTGCCATCTTCGCTTAGTGTGTTGTACAATATAGAGGCAGAAATATTTGTAAATGTGCATTGAATAAATAACATTAAGACTCATATCATCAATGATGCATGCAGAACAGCCAAGAGAAAACAGCCTTGATATTTCTTCTTCAGCAGTAATTGAACCAGCTTCCATCGTCTTGTTTGTACATGTATATCTATTTTACTACTGTCTATTTCTTAACCTGAAATGAAATTCAGCATATCAGCGAAAAGCAGAATATGAAGTCGGTCAAATTCCTTTATTCCAGCTTTACATTGCTTGGATATTAAAAAATGCTATATTTTACATAATTTGCATCCTATTGTCTAAGCTTATCTAAAACGAAAAACTGATACGATTTTTGCAGCAACTTAATGTGTTATTGACGCAGTTCAATGTTTAACATTTTTACCAAATCACCTTCCTCAAAATACTTGTTTTCTGAAGATTTATAATGTAAAATGACCCTCTACAGTCATATGAAGAAGTCTAGTTAAGTATGCCGGAGGCTAGTTAGTCGCAAAGCTAGATTAACTGTTTTGTAACAAATGAAACAATTTACCCAAGCCGAGACTACTAATAGTCTTTCTAGTCTACAAGTAGACTTTTCGTGAATTTTGATGCCTTATGACCTTATGTGCTGACCAATCGGCATAAGTCAAAAAGCAAAATAAAGGAAATTTTATTGTGATTTGTTAAGTGATTGTTTATTCAAATCAGTCTTCCTTGACCCCTACTGAAAACTTATTATACCCTCCTACCAATATACTTAATTTTCGAAGTGGGACTCTATGACCGAATGGTTAGGGCATTGCGCTTTAAACCAACCAGTTGTCCTTGTCAGCGCGGTTTCGAAGCTCGTTAGAACCTAAACTGATTATGTTTATGTTTACTAGGGAATGGTCGGAGGTCTCTTCCCGGGTACATTTGTAAATGGGCTCTCTCCTCCATCCAATAAAATCTCCACCATATGACCGAAAAATTGTCGAATGAGGCGTTAAGCAAAAAAATAAAATTCAAAGTCACATACTCTCTGCTAGATGTGGCATAAGAAAACTATCGGAAAGATACTTTAATTCAAAAGTTTATCACCCTATTTTGCAACCGAGGGATAAAAAATTACCAAAAAACAATGAAGTTTTGCCACCAGAGATGGTACCGATTAGTCAAATTTTGGGATTTGGCCCATGGACTAGTAAGTGAAATATTCTTAAGTGAGACGTTAACCAACAATACACCCATCAACTTTATTAAATGCTCCGGAAAAAAAAATTCTACAAAGGCATATGGACACCTCCAATAAATTAAAGATGTTCACATCCACAGATCTACCCATCTCTCGTGCACAAAAAAATAGAAAACAAGTAAATGTTATCACCCGTCCACACAGCTTGCAAGCTAATTGTACGAGCATACCTACATGTGTTTGCATTTGATTGGATAATTTAATCTGTTTTGCTCCTAGGCTGTTCGCGGATCACCAATGTGTGTCAGAGTTCTGTATAAAAGTGAATTCTCGATAGGAAAAAACAGCTTTTTTTCATCCAGTGCAGAAGTAAATGTCATTGAGGAAATGATCTTAACAACCTCTGCCAACCAAAATCCGTCGCACCTTCAATCAGCCTATTTTGACGAATGGGGGCATGTGCGGGTTTCAGGTAAATGACATTTTTTTGTCCTCGGGTATAAAATTAATTATGCAGCACGGAACTAATTAAAACAAATCGGAACACCCGTAAAGTATATAAAAAGCCATAAAAACAGAAAATGATATTAAGAGGAGATCCACTGAGCTGTGCAAAGGCCCAGTAGTTCTTGGGCGAGGTAATGTATGTTTATATATAATAATACATGTTAATTTTGATTCACGGTGTGTAATATTTTACATAACTTTCATTAGTCTAGCATCATTAAATTAATTACTTCGGAATAGAATAAATAGAAATTTCAGAGTGGAATGGCTTGAACCCTGATATAGCCTTTTGAAATCCCGCTCAATTTAAAACGATTTAAATTTCCAAACTGAATTATTGTGTGAATGTTTAACCAAGCTATTTTGAAAATCCTATTTGTTTGATTAAAATCATTTTTCCATTTTAATTTTAATACTCTCTCTCTCTCTCTCTCTCTCTCTCTCTCTCTCTCTCTC
>JACSZP010021504.1:221-11101 GCA_016161895.1 Pinna nobilis
CTAGTGACGTCAGCATGTGCTGGTGAAGGGCGACAAATTTTTCCTTTGCCCGGCACTTATGGCCGTAGGGCAGAGAGGGGTCTTTAACGAGGACAGGAAATGTCAACCGCAGCGCGGCGTGGACTCGAACTCATGACCTCACAATTACAAGTCAAACACGCTTACCACTGAGATACAACTATCCCTTTATTTCCCTTAGTGTATTACAAAAAAAAAAAGAAAACCAAAAAACAAAAACAAAAAAACAATAAAAACAAAAAACACACACACAGAGACATAAAGAACTAAGTGGATGACCGTATTGTGTATACACCTGGAAATCGATATTACGCAATAACAGGTAAATACCTGTAAGAAAACGTGTGTTAAAATAATATATCTCATATAACAGCCACATTGTTTCACGCATTGTGTATATGACAGTTATATTTTTATGCTTTTGTTTTGAGTAAATCTACGCCATTTACAGTTTTTAAATCGCTTCCGTTTGGTTCACGGTTGTAAAATTGCATGACAAAGTTATTGGTACTCATCACGTAATTTTGCAATTTAAATTGGTTCATCAATATAACTGAATACCCTTGCTGTGTTTTTTTTATGTTATTTTGCAATCTCGGTGACATTTTCGATTCGTTATTTCGAAATCTATTTTTTTTAAACAGTGTCTGGTCAGAATACATTTTCTTCCACTAGAGAGACGTCTTTACATAGAATTTATTTGTTGCATGACTAATGAAATCAATTTCAAATAAGAGAGATATATATGTTGTGTAACATTCTTACTGAGTACAGTTATTTCACATAATCTATCCAAGAGAGTGAGATTATGGATTCAAATCTGCATCGAGACACAGCTTGAATTGATGTTCGTTGGAAAAAACGATAAAAAAGTAAATGGAAAACTGGTGTCAAAGTTGGTCCGGGTTAATTAAAGAATCCTTACTGTCCCAATCGTTATAAGTGTGGAACACGGGCCAAATCATCAGCCCTCACCTGCATACGATATATCTCCATAAGTCAGGCTCTTATTTGTGTTGTAATACAAAAAGGACCTAAATCAACCTGAGACTTAAATGTTACTCTGTGATGGAGTTCCGGGGCATAACTTGATCCCCCTTTCCTCAGGTGAGAAAATAAAACTGAAAGTCCAATGCCACAACAAATGTTGACACATATAAGATTCCTAGCTGCTAATAACATTAAAATACCGAGCACAACCGATAATCAGGAAACCTTCACAAGCAGTTGTTGATGTTTTCATATGAGTGAAGATTATCAAGGGGGGGGGGGGGTGTTAAGCAACAAATCAATTATAATGCATACAGTGGAACATCGATAAAACGACCACCTAGATAATTGACCTATCGTCGAATGCCCGACACGGTAAGTTTTGACAAACTTTTCTATCATGACATCACAATTAAATGGCCCGTCAAACATTTGTTTGATTATGACGTCACGATCAAATGACGTCTAAAGGCACACGACGAGCCATGTGTCGGACGTTTGGCGATAGGTCAATTGGCTAAGTTTGGTCTGATTTGTGAGGTTGTCTCCTGAGTTAACCTAAAATAACGACAAGAATATTTAGAGAGTGGTGATCTGTACCGTGAGATGACGTCATTAGTAAAGTGGTCTTTTGTCGAGGTTCCTCTGTATAATATTGACCTGCAATGAACTTCGAAAATAGCGAGGTCAAGAATACCGAAATTCGGATAATGACGGTCAAAATAGTCCAGTTCCGTGTTTTTACCTTCAAAATGTGTAAAAACTGAAACAACGACATACTGATATAACGTAGGTATTTTCGAGTATCCAGGAGTTCGCTATAAGCGAAGATTACTGTACCTGCATTTCCTCAGCGATTGCCTCCCTTTCCATCAACAGTTCAGCCATGTTCTTTGTCCCAAGTACGTTACGTAACGTTGTGGCTGCTAGGAGTTTTGTGGACTGGTGAGCGTCTTCTACGTTGACAATTGACGCCACAGCGTCAAAGATTTTCATATAAACGACTGCATCCACGGCTACCGTCACCGAATCCTTGGTCAAAATCTGAAATTACGATAAAAAATTGGAATTTTAGTTGTTGTTGAATACTAAGCAAAATTAAAACGAAATTCAAAATCAAGTTAATTCTTAACATCTTACCTCCTTGCAGAACTACGCATACTCATCTTAAATGGAGTAACACATTTCAAATTCGGATGTCAATTGCAAATCATGATGTATGGTATAGAAAAGGTAACACTGATTCTTCTATTTCCATAGTGACAAAAGCGTTGTAATTAACTTTTATCTGAACCAACCTGATGAAGTTACTAGACTTTGATTGTATCAAATGGAGGCATTTTCTTTTGAAAACAGCTTATAGATTAATCTAATTAAAAACCGGCATAGATAAGGAACAAAAGGGTTATATGTGACAGGTGGTCTCTTAATTCAGGTGAATTATATAAGAATGAGGCAATAAGGTCACATAGCATCATCAAGTGGAGAATAGGAGTATATAGAGTGGTGTTAAGTGGAGAGGATCCTTTAAAAAACTACAAAAGGGATATTAACATGATACCTCTTGAGGCGGTACATCAAATGCTGTAGTCCTTAGATCGACCTTCTTAAAATCATCAAGACATGGATAGACAAAGAATAAACCTGTAAATATGATTGTAGACTCTGTAAGATGACCAGAAGCTCTGTAACTCTCTTATGAAGAAATAGGTGGTGAAATTTTGGTTTTGGTTAATTGTATTTCTCCTACCAAAATTTCTTTTATAATCATTTGAATATTCAATATTTAACCTTTGCTGGTTAAACTTGGAAAACATCTAAGGGTGGCAAAGAATGACAAAGTAATTTACTTGTATTTAGTTCAATATCGAGGAAAAAAAGTTGAACTGAGTACTGAGTTTGACCTTGATTTTTTCTCATGATTTCTAGCCCGGATTGTTGCAGATATTGAAATTTACTTCATACAACATAAATAAGGTCAATAAAAGCAAATATTCATATGGACTTGTCTTGTGGTATCGTGTCGAAAGGAACTGATTGGTTACTCAACAAATTTATCTGAAACGTTGGACTCATAGATATTAATATGGAATATTTTACAAAATGTCAATGTCGTATTTCTTAATTTTGCCAGTATTTGCTATGACTTTAGATTTGCCAAAGTTAAAAGGAGCTAACAATCAAGAAAAGTAAATATTCTGTATATAATATAACCTCGCTATTAAGATAACTCAAGTGAGAAGCTAAATTGGTTTTATTGATAAAATGGTCATCAACTTCCAATCGAGATGTCCGGGGTTTGAACCCAAGCCATGTCGCTGTTGGCTGTCCCTGTTTTTCGGATGAAACAGTAAAAGCCGAGGTCCCGTATCACATTAGGTGTTGGTACGTTAAAGAACCCTCCTTTCTCTACGGCCAAAAGTTCCAAACATAGGTAAAATTTTTCATCCTTCACCGGCACACGGTGACGTCTCCATATAACTGAAAGGTTTTTGAGTGGGACGATAAACAAACAACAAAACAACCTTATTGAGGTGGTCTCTGAATGATTATTTCATTATGGTTTTGGTGACCCAAAGGTCATTGGCAAAATTGGAACAAACATTTAGGATGACAAGTGTAGTTGTTTGGTAATTCAAACTCTGAGACTGGCCAATGAAGATCTGTTGCCAATTTATTTACCTGGTCCTTTGGCGCCACCAGATAATACGCGACCAAGTCTGAATATCACAGCACGTTCATACTCCTGAACCACCTGGAACAAATTGTGAATCATGATTTGAATAAGTTAAGTTTGTGTTTGAGGAACAAGGAATCCCCCCTTTTAACCGACATTCATATTGCACCGTGTCTCATGATTTCAAAGAATTACATGTTGTTTTTTTTAGATAAAATCCCTGTGTTGTAAGAATCAAAAGGTAGGGCATTATTGAATATATCTTATTTCTATTTTGCCCTTGTTAAACATCGAGTTTCAACAACTGACAGACAAAAAAAAGGGAATCGGTCAAAAAGCCTAATAAATATATATGATAATTAAGAACATTGTATTTATATAGGGGGAAACTGCCTTTGTCCTACTCACTTAGGTTTATTTTCAAGAAAGAAAAAAACATACATTCATGAAAAGATCACAGTTATGAAAATGAACCAGTCTCATAACTCCTATAAAAGAGAAATATCTACATTATAAAAGATAGTTGCCATAGCGACAGACACTTCCGTTATTTCACCGATATACTTGTCCAGTGTGACAGACACATAACCAGTGTTTGTGTATTAATACTCTATGTCAATGCGATTGACCTGATGTATGGTTTGGATATAAAACCCAAGAAACAGTACAATCTAATAAACATTCGATCTTCAATTTGTATTTTTTCTATGCTGCGTAGCATAAAGATCTTATGCAACCCCAAAGAGAAGACAAACCCAATGACCTTGTGACTTATCATCACCTTTTATTCTTACGTTGCCAACTTTTTAATAGCCATCAAAGTTCCTTAGTACTTTTAACTGAAATGATGTGCACAGTAGGGTAAACCAAAATCCTAAAAAATGTATAAGTAGAAATATGATTTACATAGGTGTCGGTTTCACAGTAGGTGTTGAGACATCAAAAACCGATTACTGCTCATTGACCGGAAGTGTCGAGCAAAGACCAAAAGTGGCCTTTCACAGATATAAGGAAACGTGTCCAGTGTCCGTGTAAATGAAAAAATTATTGAGTGGTACATCAAATAATAGTACAAGAAACCAAACTCTCAACATACCTTGATGGACATACACAGGGAAAATGGGAAAAAGCAGATGATTACGAGGATAGAGAACACCATAAGGATGCACCCGCAACACCCGATTTCTCCATCCTGGTCTTGTTCTGAAAAATAAAAGTAAACACAAATGTAAGTACATGTACACTAGGGTAAGCCGTGCCTTAGTGTTTAGCAAGTTCACCTTTTGGTTGCGAGGTCGTGACTTCAAATCCGAGCCACGCTGCGATTAGTTGTACCCGTCTTTCGGATGAGAGAGTGAAGGTACCATGTCATAGTAGGTGTCAGACTCCACGGTCAAAAATGCTGAGCATAGGCAAAATTTGTCACCCTTCACCGTCAACGGTGACGTCTCCATATGAGTAAAAGAATTTTGAGAAGGACGTTAAACAACAAAAGAACAAACCGACATGTTTACTTTAAATTACAAGAGTTGTCAGAAGACAACAAAACTCGTCGTATGACATAACAAATAAAAATAAAGTTTTACTAAAACGAGGTAAAACCAATGCCAAGGCCACCAGGTAAAACGTCATGAAAGCCCTAATAATTCTTGTCTCCCTTCATTGTGGTAATAAATTTACAACAAAAATCACTTCAGTTTACGTCTTAACAGAAGAGACAACAGAGTCGTATTCAGCTGTTTATAAGAACAAAATATATTTTAACAAACTATTATGTGGAACGGAATCTAGCTCACTTTTCCTTTGACGTAGTCTCGATTTTTCGAACGTTAAGAGTGATCCCTGGAAATTCAAAATTTTAATAGTTGACTGTTTAAATCTATGTTTTAACTGACCACCATTTACGAGTGGGTTGTATTTGTACTTTTAAATTGCTTTATATCGCGTGCCAGTCGGTTTTAGAAACAAACATATATTGCATGTTTTATTACAATTCACCTCAATAATTTGAATTGCAGTTCGAATTAAGATAAACTACTTTCTGAGTCAATACTGCAATTTACCACAACAGCGTTAATCTTCAAATGTTAATTTTAGCAGTAAGTCATACTTGTATATTGTATGACTTCAAACGCTTGTTTTCTATCTCTTCAGTAAAATGAGAGAGAGAGAGTCATTTCATTACTTCAGCTACATGAGGGTAGCGTCCAAGCTGCAGATAACGTTGTGGTTTGCTAAGGTCTTGCAGTGAATGATCTTTTACAGGGACAACGAATCCATCATTCGAATCCTCTGTTTTGTCGAAGTACTAGACAACAATTCATGCCGCTCCGGTTCAGTCGCAAGTACTTAATGTCTGTACCATGGACACCTCTCCGATGTTAAAAAAGAGGCCCATATGGCCACATCGCTCACCTGAATATTTCACAGAAAAGGAGAAATTTTGGATTTACAATGTGTCCCTACTGAACGTTATGGACAAAGACGAGCAACTCAATTTTTTACCCCTATTGTGGCCCCATCTTGATCCCGATGACCACCGTTTGTACAAACTTGAATCTAAGCTATATAATAATGCTACAATATTCATTTAATAAATTGAAGATTTTTAAAGTTATTTACCTATATAAATCTATGTTAATCTTTGGGCCCCTATTGTAACCCCATCTTGACCCCGGCAGCTACCATTTCAATAAGCTTGAATCTACATTACACAATTATGCTCCCATATCACCGGTAATTTGATAAATTGTACACTTTCTGTTCTTTAGAAGAAGATTTTTAAAGACATTTTCCTATATATACCTATGTTAAACTTTGGGCCCCCATTGGAGCCCCATCTTGATCCTTGGAACCATGATTTGAACAAACTTGAATCTACACTATATAATGATGCTCCCATATTAATTTGATAAATTGTACACTTGCTCTTCTTGAAAAGAAGATTTTTAAAGATATTTTCCTGTATAAACCTTTTGTTAAACTTTGGGACCATATTGTGGCCCCATCTTGACTCTGGGTTTAACCATTTGAACAAACGCAAATCTACACTCTATTAGGATGCTTACACATACGTTTTTGTGTTTTTTGTTCCGGTGGTTCAAGTGAAAAGGATTTCTTAAGAGACCTACCAATTTTTTTTTATATTTCTCAATTATCCCCCCTTTGATGAGGGCCTGGTCCTTCATTTGAACAATTTTGAATCCCCTTCACGGAAAGATGCTATGTGCGAAGTTTGGTTGAAATTGGCCCGGTGGTTCTTAAGAAGAAGTCGAACATTTTCAAAGTTTACAGACGGACGACGGACAAAATGTGATCAGAAAAGCTCACTTGAACCTTCAGTTCAGGTGAGCTAATAAAAACCGTTGAATACCCGTTTCACAGCGTATCATCTCAGGCTTTTCCTGTTCTTAGGATTAGACAGTGAAAATGTTTACCCCGTGTTACAATATAGGTGTCGTCACGTTAAAGAACCCTCACTGCTCAATAGCTGTAAGTGCCGAACATAGACCAAATGTACGCTCGTATGACCCTTCACCGGGAAACGCCTTAACAAAATGGAAGTGCCAAAGGATGTTCGAAAGAATCCTAAATATATGTCAAGTCTAGAATAATAAAGGTCTCAACGTGGAAAACAAATGTTAATCCATAATACGATGGGATCAGGTACTCGGAAGGAGTCCGCTTCCCCTGTTAAATGTTCCAATACCGTATTCTTCATTTTGCACATTTAACAAAACTACAGTCAACTTCGCTTACATAGAATGCATCGGGACCGGTAAATTAGCTTCTTTACATCAAGAGTTTCGTTGTTTCAGGTTTTACACACATTAGAGGTAAACACACGGGACTCCGAGATTTTGTTCGTTATTACCAAAAATTCGTTGTTCCCGATTTCGCTATTCTCTATGTTAACTTTACGTGCAATAATACGGTTCGTGCCTTTTATTTACTCTGAAATATTTATTTACACTCATCAATATGAGTACACCATTAAGCCGTCCCCGTTAGATACTTATGTTCGTTCGCATTCTCAGTCAAATAAAAATTAAATATTAATGCATTGGGATATAGCCTTACTGATGTTATTCATAATTCGTTCATGCATAAAAATTCATTTCGCTGTACCGTGGGTATTTAAACAAATGTGCTTTTGTTCAACAACTCACCTAGGTATTAAGCATAATGCCACAGATCCCCAAAGAAACGATATGATTAATGAGTGTTCATGGTTTTGATTTTTTTAAAAGCATAGTTGAAAATAATAATGTAGAGCTTCGCCTTATGTATAGCGGTAGGAAAGTATTACATAAAGTACAAAAGATGAATTTTTTATGAAATGTCCCCCCCCCCCAACCAGTTTAAAGTATTGTCCTACATGTATTTTCATGCATGTTGGAATTTATCTTGAAATTACCAATATGTCTTAGGACAGTTTGTTTTCCAAATGCTTTTGAATATCTAGAAAACAACATTAAACATTATCATTTGAAATTCTAGTTTCAAAAAAAGAAAGATGACGATACCATGGGGGCACTCAAAATTCAAACACCGAACGAAACGACAGACGATACCGTGACCAAAATAAAAGGAGACAAAACTACATACTTAAAGGAAATAAGAGATATATGATTTAGAGAAAGGAGAGAACCATGCAAGGATGATTCCGAGTTATCTAAGATATGTATTACTACTCAGTATAATGACTTAAATGTTGATTGTCTTTGTTTGCAAAATAACCATCACACCTCAAAATTAGAAATTCTACCCAGAAATTTTATCCTCACGAGATAGTGTCAAGAATTATAATCTGCGCAGGTAGGTCAAACTGGTATATAACAAATCGTGTAATAGTTTCATGTATGCTATAATGGGATCTTGGGAGTGCAAATATTCGTGGGCTCGTATCTCATTTCTAGTCGTGTGGACATAAACACGCAAAGTTTAGGAAAGTTCTGTTTGTCAATATTACATTGGTTTACGAGAACCGTCTTCGAACCCACAGTGGGTGTTGGTACATTATATAATAATGCTGTTCATATCATGAGGTCATTAGTTCGAGTCTGCTGGGCAAAAGTTACTGTCTTTCCTCGTCTTTCGAATGAAACAGCAAAACTTAGGATCTGCATCACTGTAGGTGTCGATACAATTCCACAAATCTCATGATCAAGCACCGGAAGTACTGATATCATATAGGGCAAAATTGGAAGACCTTCACTGGCATTCGATGACGTTTCGATATACATGTACTATGTGAAAGATTTCTAAGATGACCGAATTTGAATGGAAGTTTTATATCATAGATATGTAAAAAAAAAAAAAGAATAGATTCGGAAGACAATATTAATAAGAAGATAAATACATATAATTATGCATAATTAACATAAAAAGTGTATCGATAAAACTTAAATACGAATGAAAACATATGACGTACATATAAATAATACTCTGCAAATGAAAAATAGAAAATCAATACAGAATATCGAAGAACGAACGTTTGGAATGAAATAAACATCAAATAATCCCACTTATCTTTTTTTCGACACGTTTCCTGTACGGAAAATTTCAATAAATTTCCATGGCGATAGTACTCTTTATTAATTTACCTCTAATTGTGATTACTTCTATCGATCTTATTAAATGTGTATTGACACAGATAAAACGCATTACTATTTACAAAAGACTTTCCTACATCGTTGTTGACATTTCATAAATTATGTCAATAAAATTCAAAACGACAATGGTCATTTTAAGTTCTTTTGGTCCAAGAGAAAATAATGTCTGACAGTACATGTAGTATGAAAATTGTAATTGGTGTAGTGTGTTAAATGATAGTGACGGATATTTGCATTGTGCGGAGTTAGAGAGCCTCTTCACTTATCAAAATATTCATGAACGTAATGATAATTTGAACTTTNNGGGGGGGGGGGGGGGGTCTGGAACAACCCCTTCCTGGAATTTGCAAAGTACATAAAATTCGTGACACATTGTGTATCGGTACAATAAAGTACCCGCACTTCTCAGTAGTCATAAGGGTCGTGTATGGGTCAAATTCCTAGAGCACTCAAGAACCTTTCACTTATATGAAGACGTCACCGGCAAACAGTGACGTCTCCATATAAGAGAGAGGTTATTGAGTGGCCTGGGATGTTAACAACGATACAACCTACCAAACAATATTCCGGCAAAATATTCATCGAGTGGAAAACTAAGGACGACAAATATTACATGTATGGTCATTGTTTAAAGATATGGATTGCAGATAAACTGGACAACTAGCGGCATAGTTTGTTTAAGATAATTTCTTTACTCTTAATCAGAAGACCGAATCCAGGACGAATCAGATATTGTAGAAACACACGCAACCTTGTTCGGACTTTATATGCCTTCGCTAAACGCTTAAATAAGCATTCATGTACTTGCTAAGTCACCATCCACCCCTCCCCCACTGAAATAAGGAAGGCTTCATATTTTTCATGTAAATTTTTTATAATTTCTCAGGAAAAAAATACAAACCCCCGAGTAAAAATCTTTTTTTTTTCCTTTTGATTTTTACAAGAATTTAGAGTCTTCCCATGAGAGTGAAGGAAAGTCTATTTTAGGGATGACATGATGTAACAAAGCAACTGACCATTTTAGGCCAGTAAAGCAGGTGCGCGAGTGACCTCAACAGCAGACGTGTAAATATTGACCCAAATCAAAACATCTATTATGAGAGGCATTTAAATTGCTTTGAAGTTGCATTAGGTCTTCACTTAATATTGAACCAGAATAATAGTCTGTTGTGATTTCTTTTTTTTCCACGACATGCGTAGTTCATTCAGTTGGAAATATTTCGCCATTGCACCAAACAATGAAACCCGATGAAAATCGTAAACATGGTGGCCGAGCAGTCGCCTCAGCGGAATCTATCACGACAAAGATTTTTGTAGGTCTTATAGGCCTATTTGTTTACCGTCCCGCAAAATCGGTCGTCCGTAAAGGTTAACTTGAAATTAGGTCAGGAAATGAAAATATATCCTATCCGATTTACTTTTTGTTTGAATATCAATTATTTTTTCTGATAAGAGAAGAATTAAGTCCACTTCAACCCCCTACCTTTGAATTCGCCAACAAATACGTTCGATTAAACCGAGTTTCGCAATGCATATGATTGTGTATTGTTATTAACTATGTTTAAATGTCAACAACCCGC
>JACSZP010021505.1:0-25000 GCA_016161895.1 Pinna nobilis
ATATATATGAAAAGCTTTGTAATTTCCTCGTTCGTTTCCGCTTTGTGTAAACCAGAGTTAACTCCCTTGACGCACATGAAATGAGACTATGTATACAGTATTAATCACATTTATTCTGTTGTAAGGAATGCACATCACTATATATCACGCTACAAGCAACACTTAACGTAAATCCGAAACCAGCTCAGATTTATAGTTTTGTTTACAATGATATTTACAAAATACAATAAGGACATATAATGAGAAATTACGTCTAAATCTATGAACTAAAATGCAGATTGAAAGCTGAAAAAGAGTTTGTAGCAATACATGTATATTATATTAAGGGAAAGTGAATAAATCAGAAAAAGAACATGATAATTTAGACAGAATGTAATTACCTGATTCAAGAGAAGGGTGCTACATTTTTCGGTCGACTTATTTTCATATACTGACATGCAATGTCGACCCGACACTTTTAAAGACTGTGAAATGCTTAAAATGTATTGGATCCCCAACAAATGATTACCTCAGTATGCGATTTTGGAGACAGTAATCCTAGCTGTTCTAAGCATAGTATGACGTCACGTAAAGGAGGAGGTGGGACAGCTTTCCATAGTGAGCAAATGACACATCATTGTCATGAACTAGACGCATTGGAAATCAGGTGGCAATGAAAAGAATTTCGACAACTTTGAGGTGTGGATGCTTCAGCAGATTTATAGAAATTTATACAATAAATAATAATCTTTAGACCAGAGGAGAAGAACATCACTATACAGAAGGAGGCTTCACCAAGTTCTGGATTGCTTTGTTTTTTCCAGAGGATTTTATCTTAAAAGAAATCAAGGATGTTGTTTTCTGGCATAAAGAAAAAATGAAATCCCCTTCATAAGATACATAATAATTCCAGTTACCTATCCATGAACCCAGAATTTATTGCTTTGAAATACATGTACTTTTATTATAGCAATGACATAACGACAGACAACGAGTAACCATTCATCCAGAATGAAGCATACACATCTGATGGAAACAGGAAAAACAAGGGCCTCTTACAATTCAGAGATGAGATCAGGTCTCATACAGGAATAAGCACTGAGGTTTGTGATGATGAAAGTAATTAAATATTACCACAAATCGATCAATACATACTTTATACCAACTCCGTCGCGTTTGCTACAGTCGGAATCCGTATCAAGTAAGTCTGCAAGATTATAATTTTGGAGCGCACAATGGAAAAAAAACGGGCGAAAATGCATTTGATATACATCTCTTAAATCTATAATTCAGTTATCAAAAGATTCATGTAAATTGACCAAGAAATACTAAGAATCCAGATTAATTCGCGAGAAATATACCGCTTTACCGCAAACAATAAAATAAAATGAGATTTTCCGCTTTATATTCTGTTCCAGCATAAAATTTATCATGCAACATATTTCACCATTAAATACATACACAATCGCGAAAATAAAATATCGCGAATAAATTATCAATAGTGAATTCACACAATTTAAGTACCGCGAAAAATTCTAGTTTTACTGTATAGAAGTAAATATTTATGTATATTCGCGTCACAAACAAATGTAGTAAACATCCCATACTCTGAGTACGACGTTAAAAAGTAGAATCGTTCTTAGACTACTGTATAAAGGACAACTTTCGTCCTCGTAATTTTTTTGCGCCCCTTTCGCCTTCATCGTCAGTGGGCTAGTTTAAAAGTTTTTTTAATGGAATTTTGACGACACTGGGCGAATTTAAAAAGGGGCGTAACTATTTTCAAGTGCATTGGAACGAAAATAAGACAGGGGACAAATAACACCGTAAACAGTGAATCTCTTAGTTTTATTATTTCTCTACTGACTAGAATGTCGAAGTATAAAATGCAGTTTTATCACTACACTCTGTTATCTAAATTTTGAAAGTGGTAGTTTCGGCCACAATTGTTCTTCTCTTGGTGTACTCGGTATATTTTCGGCTGATTATTACAATTACCATTCGAGTATACTGTTTCTTTAATCAAGTTGGAACGATTGTCCGACAAGGATTTCTTGACGTTGCTGTTGCATGATTTTGATCTCGGAATTCCTGGTCCCCTGTACGTTGAATCCATTTTTGGTCGAGATTGTTTGGTTTCTAAATAAAGATTGTTACAGTGCTCTGTTTGTGCAGCAGACTTTCTCTCCACATACACGACAACAAGTCGATACAACAACAGAATTATAACGAGGCTGTTTTTAGACGTGAAAAACATATTGGTGTAACTGAGAACTTTATATCTAAAAATCAGCAAGAGTCGCAGAACAAGGAATGGCAAGTCTTGTAGCAAAATCGAGATGAGAATTCCGTATACATCAGCAGCACAGCACCCGTTCTTCTTCTCGGTTGTCCCCGTAAACTGTCTGGTGAGTAACCCCGACTGATCACGCCTCGCTCTGGCAGCAGTCAGAACGAGGGTGAACTGAATGAGGCTCAGGGACCAAAGACCAAGTATAACAATACACAGGAGCTTGTTGTACCGTACCTAAAGGGAAAAAGGGAAATGAAATTCACTAAATGAAGTAAAAACCTAAGTTTCAAACCTGTTCTAAGAGACCATCCAAGGGAAGGAGCAAAAAGGGTAAAATACGAAAGGTGGTCTCTTAATTCAGGTTATTTATATACATGTAGTAAAAAGCCTTTTTTTTTTGGAACCACTCATTCAGGTCACATAAGACAGGTTTTCCTTTAATTCAGTGGGTCGCTAAGGCAGGTTAGATTGTAATAGGTGTGCGCATAACTTCAATAAATGACGGGGAAAAACCTTCAAAAATTGGAGATTTACATAACCGATTATCTGTGAAAAGTTCAGTGTCGATAAGGTGCTGAAATAATAGTTTTTAAGAAAACTTCATTCTTTCCTCAAAGATGATCTTAAAGATGAATTATACATTTCAAAAAACTATAGTAACTGCAACGAAATTCGACCGGAACTCTGGAAAATTGCCGTAAGTAATTCAAACTCTTTAAGGCACTATTTTGCCTTCTTAAAAACACTGCAAAAAATCCAGACCCCACCAGGGTAAATCTCCAAAATAATGATTTTAATGAAAGTAGGTAGATTGAAACAAAGATCTGGAAATGTATATAGAATAGATATAGAATGATCCGGAAAGTGTAAAAGTCTCAGACATGCATGCTGATTGAGAGAGTAAAACGTATCAAATACCATAGCAAAAATACAATACACATTTGATCAGTCACAGTTGAGTTTTCCTGAGAGAGAGAGAGAGAGAGAGAGAGAGAGAGAGAGAGAGATTTTAAGGTTTCTCTCATTAGGCGTGGGAACATCGAAGAAATCAATCGTTTTTTCTTTTTTGTGAGCTTGTGATCTGTCACAAGTAAGACGATAGTTTTGCACCTTAGCTTAATAAAATATTATGTAAATGCCTGAGGCTCGCACCAAACTGATTAAGTTTTCTTCTTCTAGAATTAATTTATTAGCACGCCACAAGAACATACGAATTTCTTAATATCGCAAACAACAGATAAAATGATAGTGTGTGCTTGACTTCACATGTTACTACACGCCATCAAACATGAAACATGGACCGAAGTCGAATAATGAAATTAAAGTAACACTTATTAATATAAATCGTAGCTAGCAAAGACACACTAGAGTAACTCGATAACGTGATCAGCAGGATGTTTGACAATGATACCACTAACCTCATCTTCTTTAAACGCTTCGAAGAACTCGACTATATCGGCAGCTGTACCTATATAAACCAATAATAGCTGCGACAGCTGATCGTGTGTTAATTTCCCTTTGGGTAATATCCAACGGCCCATGATCAATATCAGAAGGAGTATTTGCTCCAGGGTTCGAATCCATTGGTCAGGTGTCAATTTGATCGGTAATCGAATCTCAAACTGGACCTATGCAGAATAAAAACATGAAGTGTTAATTTTGTGAGAAGATTTTAGGATGCATTAAGCTTATTTTACCATGCTATGAAAAGGTAAAGGTAACGGACAGTAATCGATCACACAATTCCTATTAGGATTGTAAAATAAGAAGTTAAACTAACACGGACCTCTGGATACCCCAGATGTGGGCTCAGGTGTCTAGGAGGAGTGTAGGCATCCCTTGTTGACCTTTCATACCTGCTGTGAGCGTTATATCTTGATCAAGTAAACGGAGTAATCCATAATTAAAATCACTGTGTAAAGAATGGTCTAAAACCGGTATGAAACATCTCAGGCAGCATTCGACCCAATTGGCGAGCCAGATCAATGTACCGAGCGTAGAATTTACAAAAGCTGACTTTAACCGAGACTGCTGGCACCCCTGACATACACTAGTATATAAACAGGTATAAATAGAAGTGTATGAAGCGATTGCAAAAGAGTTACTAGACGCCATTAAACAATTTATAAATCTGGTAAATTCAGAGGGTGGATAGAATTCCAAAAAATTCGGAGGTGGTATCTGGTATCACGGAGAAGTCAGCATCTCCTGTAAACCAGGTACACACTATTTGAGTATTCGTAATTAATTCAGAAGTTTCGAGATTTAAAATACAAGGACAAGGGACATTATGATTCTATGATTGGCGTTTTCGCCTTCTCGATATGATGTCGTGGGTTTGAGGCCGCCCTGCTTGGTCGGCTGATTTCTAATCTTATGGATGAGACAGTATAACTTATAAACCAAAGTCACTTGTCACACTATGTTTCGACACGCAAAAAAACCCCAAAAAACAAAACAAAAAACCCAAAAAACTGTTCAATGGCCGTAAGTGCCGGGAAAAGGCATATGTTTTAACCCTTCAACGGCAAACGGTAACGTTACTGCTGTATACAAGTCCATGATTCTTGGGTGGAACGATAAACAAGAAAGAATAATACCACTACCACCGTCCAAAGAGGAAGGAACGCAATCTAAATAATGAATATTATATAAAGGTCAATATTCGCCCCAGTCTTATTTCACCCCTTTAACCCTCATCTTCAGCGGACGAATTCAAAACCGGGCGAATTCAAAACGGTAAAGTCATTGAAAAGAATTACGATGAGACATGACGTGTTAAAAATGGGGCGAATCTGTTCCAGTAGTTTTAGGACGAAAATAATTCTGTGTACAGTAGTTGAATGGATATCATGACATATTATATTTGTATCAATTTTTCAACAAAAGAAATCTGGTCAAGTTCAATCGTGCAAAAGCTACTTTCTGCAAAAAGAATCGCACGAATTCATTAAAAATGCGATGTGTTAATAATAGAGCTTTCCCTGTTAATATTGTATCTCCAAAATATCGATTAAGCGATCAAATAAGATTTATTAGTCTCATGAATGAGGTTAAAGTAAAAGCAATTCAGAAAGAAAAATGAACTATGGGTAGGAATTTCCTTAAAAAGCAACGAATACTTTTACCGAAGAAAGAACACAGACACCAATAGATAAACTTTGCAAATTTGCTGAACTAAGCAGCTCTTCACGTGGTATTGGCAACGAGCGTAGCACAAAGACACGGGGTGTTATCTCCTTGGAGTTTTGAAAAGATATGAGTAAAAGTATTGTGAGTTTACAAACAGCTCGCAAATTATTGTTTTGTTTCTTTTTCATAGATTTAGTATCAAATACCGCTTTGCCAATTAGGAGGAATGTTTTGTATGTGGAATGAGTATATACTGTAGATCCAGAAAATTTCGCGGGATCTTATTTTGGCGAATAGGTTGCTCTGTAATTATTCGCGACACTACATTTTCGCGCGTGCATGTTTAGTATGGTAACTTATGTTGCATGGTGCATGTTAATGTAATATTAGTAAATTTAGAGAGAACTTATTTTCACGATTAATCCATCTCGCGCTATTACGCGAAAATAAAATTCTCGCGAATAAAACTGGATTTACAGTATACCGTCAAAGGGAAGGTTAAAAAAATGTCACTCATGACAGGCGGTCTCTTAATTCAGGTGATTTATATAGGAAACCCCATTTTAGGAACCATATATTTAGATCACATATACCAGGTCGTCCTTTAATTCAGCAGGTTTGACTGTAATATACATGTATATATATATAAGCGACATAGATAGAACGATGGAATTAAGTATCAACATTTCAAAGATGTAATATTTCTTATCAAATATTAACTTCATGTGTGGAATATTTTTGACGGGTGTAGCATGCCCATAGAGTACAATGATTCCTTCTGGACTCCTGGTCCCTTCCCGTTAGGGGTGTGCAATTTTTTCACGCTTTGGCCCTAATCATTTCTAACTTGGTTTTTCTATTATCTGTTGGTACTTCTTGAATTTTATTTTATCGCAGAATGAATCGGAGTGACTATTTATGCAGAAAATCATTTACTACTCTTTCGTTAGACGATAAACAAAAGTAAAGCAAATACAATTCTCTTTAACGGATTGCAATAGTTAACTTTATATTGTTTTAATGAGACGTGGGCATCAAATGTGATAAGACATGTAACGGCATAATATATATTTTATCACGAACCACCTGTGAAGCATTTGCTACAATCATTTTCCATCAGATAGTAAATCTTTCTTGAAGACAGCACACATAAGTAATTATTACCTGACATTATTGCATCTTAAAAAGCAACAATTTGTTTGATAGAAAAAAGTTTTATAATTACGATAGAATGTTTAAAGCATTACAGTGGATAAGATAGATAAAACACAGTCTTGATATACTTATAACGACATGATGGTTTTAACTTCTGGGTAAATATACGTGTGAATCTACTTTCCCTACTTTGTGTTAATAAAAACAGCTTTTAAATTAGGTCATGATTTCTCTGTTTGATACGACTTCACAGTATCATCAATCTCTGATGGTGTGAATGGTTAGACCATCTGTAGCTTATGGAGCAGTGTTCCAATTACTTTCATTTCTTTTTTTTACGTTTTTTACGATGCGAGTTTAATTTGCGCTTGGTATCATTGTCGGTAGTATTATCACTTATATTTCCAAATAAAACCCAACAACTTTAATGTGTCATTTTCTCTTTTTAAACAAAATTCTAACAACGTAAAATGAGTATCTCAAAAGATAGACTGTTGCAAAAGTCGCATAGATTTTTCCTGTTATGTAGATTGATGTTACATTTTTCTATACCTATCGACCACTTACCGGTAACATTATTAAACAACTTGAGAATAGAAACCTATTTTGACTGGTAAAATCATTTGAAATAATCGTAAAAGATAATTATTCACAAAAACCTAATTAGGGTATATAAAAGATACTTAACAGTTTTTGATTTTAACACAATAAAATAGTCATGCTGCAGGGATGAACTTAATCCAACATCCTTTGACCTTGCCGTAGATCACTATACTACATAAACTTAATATAAATTACAATTTTTCGGATTAATAATTTCGCGCAAGGGGAAATTGGAAGTTCTCAGTTATTTGAAATTAGTGAAAACAAAATCACTCACAAATCCTATGTAATAAGAGTATGTAATGGTCAATGAATACTTCTTAGATTGGATGCCACAAAATACTCACCCCAAGTACTTTGCCGAGATTTGCACTAAGATCCTCCAACGATTCGTTATATGATGTGGCACTGCTTGTCAAATTTGATGTTATAACAGAAATCCTTTTTTCTAGTTCATGTAGCTCCAAAAACCAAATAGCTGGGACTGTGCTGATCAAATAGATAAAGACACTCGGACAAAACCTGTAAAGTTCAATATTTTGAATATCACCAAAGACAAATGCAAGCGATGATTTACAATTAAAACAATATGACATAATTAACTGCTGATGAGGACACGAAATTCCAAGAACTTTAACAGAAATCTAAAGTAACATGACTTTCAAAACGAGGTCCAGTTGTGCGTTCTGCCGCCTGTCAGGGACCACATTACATCGAATAATGATTAAAGGACCCCTCTCTTTCTCAATGTAAGAGTACAACTCAAAAATAGTCGGTGTAGACAAAAACGACATCTTTAGTATTGCCAAAGCTCACTCACTTTGTACTCAAGTTGATAAAGGTATATCTAAACAATTTGTCATATTATACTTAATATCTCCTTGATTCCACGTTAACCTATTAAATGTTTTGTGTGGGGTTTTTTTCATTTCTGTTTGATATACATGTAATAAGTATTAATTATTTGACTAAAACAATTATTGATACATTTAGTATAAATTGAAAGAATTGTCGTGAGGTCTTTAAACAATCTAATCTGAAGAACTACAACAAGTTCAAAATAATAAAGATCTCAACAGTATGTATTGGATCATTTTGTTTATTTTCTTATTTGAGAACGGAACCGTATATCATATACACATTGTGTTGCACAACGGTATTTAATAGTAACTGACTTCATTTTTCGGTTTTTTTTCGGCCTTTGCCTTAAAACACTGAATATCTTGGCCGGAAAAGATTAATAATATTGCCAAAGATATGTCAAAGAAGAGAAAATCTAGGTTGATACAAAAATCAATGTTAGGTCAACACATCAACTAGTTTCATACATGAATTTATCATTCGTTCTTGTCAAATTTGTTTGCAATCCTGTCAAAGAGCTTTTGTAATTACCGAGATTAGAAAACTGGACACGGATAAGTCTGGAGAAGATATCGAAAGAACGGACAAATGTCGAAACGAAAAGACTCTGTCTAAGATTGAAAATTTGCAATATACCCATGTGTTCATCCTTGGTTCCCCCAAGATTGAAAATTAGCAATATACCCATTTGTTCATCCTTAGTTCCACCAAGATTGAAAATTTGCAATATACTCATGTATTCATCCTTGGTTCCCCCATTATACAATGAAACCTCTCTATTAAGACCACACAATTTACTGACCAAAACTGGCCTAATTTATGAGATGGTCTCCCATGCGAGATGGTAATAACTTAGATAGGCGCACTAAACTTTGATGGTATTTTTGTGGGGTGTTCCCTCGAAGGGGGAGTATTCAGGCGATGTTCAACTGTTTCTCAGCTCGTAACTGAATATCCTGCAATAAAGAAATGCGTTTGATTTTTTTAAAGAAAAGAAATAGTTTGTTAGTATGCATTTTTATTGTCCTTATGAAGAACAGCTGCGTAAAAATATATCCTTATCTAGAGAATCATGTTATTCTTTACCTAACTGGTTGAAATCTTTTGTAAAGGAATCATTCACAATAGTTTGAATATGAATTGAAAACTCCGGAAATTTGTCGGAATACAGAATTTTTAAGACACGCTATTTAAACCGTTTCCGGTTTTCTTTTAAGGTTATACGTCACGTGATAGTTGGATAACTGTTGAGCATCGATTTGTTTATGTTGTTAAGATTACACTAAACAGAAAATAAATGCAGACTACACTTTGAATAGTTGGTTCGTGCGAAAAGAGATCCTAAGAAAAAAAAATTGGCTCTCGACCCTACCTCGTGCTGCAAAACGATGCGAATATCAATCGTACTCAGACAGTACTCATGCTTTTGTTTTAACCGAAAAGTGGTAAATGAATTACAACTGTAGTAAAAAAAATAAAACTAAACCGATCCGGTAACTCAAAAGTCCTGTACCAATCGGAATAGTCAGCCCAGATTCGCGAGTCTTATTGGATACCGAAGATGTATTGCATGGAATTATTAATGATATTTCAATTTTCGTAATTGGATGTGACAATTTCGTATCAAATACAAAGGATAAAAGCAAAACTCTTGTGAATCCCTGAATCAAATTTGAAGTCTTTCTTCCACGTGAATTACAACCGGATATCGGACCGATGTCAGGCGGTTTGCTGTCTTGCTTTCCAAAACATTTATACTATACAAGATTGGTTCTGACCTTACAGAAAAAGAATCCAACAATATATATTGTATGTAAACGGTCGAATGAACCTATAAAAACCGAGTTCCGATGTCAATGTATGTAACGACGATTCAAAGACACACACACACACACACACGCGCGCGCGCGCGCATTCAAATTCTGATACAGTTCTGACCTACCGGACAAAGGGACATAATATGAACGTTCCACCGGTTCAAAGAGACGTTTGTAGATAAGCGAACAACTGCAACGTTAACCATGCAATTATGAGATACGGGTTATTCCCTGATCCAAGGCACCTTATCTCACTGATAAATCTTTTTCGTACATAACATTATACATTTCTTACAAAAGTTATCGTTTTCTTTTCCTCAAAGAAATAACTTCAAATTTTTGTAACGATTCGGGAATAATTTGGTTATACTTTCAATTAATTCTTCTGGAATGTTATATTTTGTTGTATCCAATTTGAGGGTAAGATGACATTGAATATTTGTAAATTCAATCAACAATCGATTTCAAAATAGAAATTTATTTTATAATGAAATGACAAACGCAGGTCTTTAGAACAAATTTAAGATACCAGATGGTAGCTAAACACGCCCATTTATTGCTTTTCTATTAAACATTTCAAACATGTACTGCAAAAGATACAATACAGATGACACGATGAAATTTTGAATTACAAATTAATTAATCTTTTGCACTGTTCAATTATACATCCACCTCTCTTCCAAATACTTGAAGGTTTATGTTGCTCTGTTGCGGTCTCGTTATCTAGGTCAAGCTGAGGATCATCCTGGCTCTATGGTTAGTGGACCACCTTGGCTTACTGGTTAGCGTGTTCGACTTTAAATCGAGAGGTCCGGGGTTCGAGCCTAAGTCACGTCGTAGTTGGCTGCCCTCCTGTCTTTCGGATGAGACAGTAAAACGCGGGTTCCCGTGCCACAGTACGCGTTGGCATGTAAAAGAAACCTTCCGGATCTATGGCCATATGTGCCGAGCATGGGCAATTTTTTTCACCCTTCACTGGCACACGTTGATATATTCATAAAAGTGAAAGATTCTTGAGTAGGACGTTAAACAGTCAACAACCAACCAACCATGGTTAGTGCCATCGCTTTCTAATCGTGAGAAAGTTAATTCCGCACCGCGGGCTCGACCGCCTTTCCTGTCCCTTGAAATAGACAGTCAAACTAAGGTTCCGTATCGCAGTAGGTGAGGGCTTTCGTTCAAACCTAATTAAGATTACAAATAGAATCTTGAGAAACAAAGTGTTATGTTCGCCAAAAATCTAGAAATATCAATGATAGGAATTTGCTGAAAATAGAATGACTTCAATCTATTTTGGCATTGATGATGTAATCAAGTTTCCATATGTTACTTTAGGATTATGTAAGATGTTTGGGTTGTGCTAGTGTGTGTTTAAACCGTTCTACCGTGGCAACTGCTAGCAGATGCATGCTTAAGTAATCTTGACAAAGAGTCTAGACTTTTTTTGTGGCGTTCCATCTACTGCGGATCAATGATTGGTTAATGAATAGTAATTTGGGAGGGGGGGGGGCTATTTCTGTTAAACATGCTCTTATCGTATCATCTAGGAAGAGGGTGTAAACTTTCTACCAGGGAGTACGAACTTAATAAAAATACATGTATACTATTACATGGTTCACTTTGGACACCACTAAAACAATATAAGATCCATCAAATCTAGTCTGTCTATCGTTATTCTAAGCTGGCTATTTTAAACCTCGCTTAGTCAACAACCTCGAATAATCAGACCACTTGTAGAAGTCAAGGAGATGGTTCTATAGGCGAGGTACTACTGTAGGTTTACTTTGCAACCTCATAAATCAGAACACTTTAGTTTCCAATCTTATTGTTAAGATTAAAAGAAGCGCCCGGATTGCTGAAATGTGCCTATCATTATGGCCTGAGCAATTTCAAAATTGTGTTCGCTAGATATTGCGTCCGAAAAGTGAATCATCCGGATTATTTGCTTGTGGATTAACGGAACTCGACTGAATAGATGAACCTACCATTTCCATTCCTTTCCTTGTTTCTTTACCAGTGTGATGGAGGTTTCCACTAGCATGAATCCAAACACCGTTGACAGATACCAGAACCTGGAGTCCTTTGTGACGTAATACAGGCGCCATATTGAAACTAAGCCGTGACACGCGAACAGCAGTCTTACAGTGAGTGCACGAGCTACAGTCAAACTGCCCATTAACGTTGCGGTTTCAAAAATAGAATTTAGCAATCTGGAATGAAAAAAAAAATACTAATACATTTATCAGATGCAAATATTTCACTATTTTCTAATAACTTAGCAATGGAACGAAGAAATCATTTTGTTAAATGATAAGGTTGGACATACATAATTTTGCAAAGCTCGGTGTATTTGAAATGAACATATAAATTTCATGAATGTATATGTAGATGTACGACAGTTCCAAGCATTAAGAATTTCTATATATACATGATTCATATAGCATCCTTCATTTTGAATTGTTATGTTCATGTTTAGTATTCCCTATATTAACTATAGGGGGAATAACCAACAAACGTGCTATTAAATAGTTCCTTCAAAAACCGTTCTTTTTACCCGGTCATTTTAAAAATTTTCTGTCGACCCTCTCGTGATTGTGAAGGAGACATTCGAACTTTCTGCAAATTTGACCAAACTAATTTGATTGGTTAATTTTGCAAACGCAGCTGTGACCATGGATATATTTTGCGTCTGCATCTTTTGCGGTGTCGTGTTTATAATGGTAGTATCATGCTGAAGTTACGGCGGTGATCAACAGACGGCAATATCAAATAACCGTGACAGTAAATGTGGCAAATGCTATAAAGACCTCATGAGGATACTAGATGAACATCCAATAAATACGAAAGCATCTATGGATGATTTATTTAGGTTCAGCGTCGAAATTAACATAGTCAATTTCTCGTGGATTTTTTGTGCTGAACTACAAATCTACGAAGAAAATTTAGATACGACAGCGATACAATTAAGATTATTTCATATAGCAAAATAATTATGTACTGGATCCGAGGGCAACATTAATTTTGATGGCACCCCGTTCCTGACTATTGCCCGACGCGAATGACTAGTTGGCCGTTGCGGAATATCAGTGTCACAAATCATGAGAGGTATGCTCCCCTTGTCGTAAATATAATCCCGGCCTTCTTTTCTCGTGTACGACTATTACCAGATAAGAATTATTCCCGGATTCGAAATATAGCAGGAGTTACTTCCCCTTCTAGATCATCTTTACTCGCCCCGGGGTTTAGTAGGGTTCGTATTACCCTAATTTTATTTTTATGTATTGTTGTGTGGATTACTTCGGATGAGACAGTAAAAACCGAGGCCCCGTGTCACAGTAGTTCCTGAAATGTTGCATTTTTCAAAATTATAAATATGAGTCAAGTTTCTGTGTAAATCGACAAACAACAATTATCTCAAAGTTATACGATTAGTTTTTCTCTGTCTGTTCACAGTTAGATCTACAAAATTAATCAATATATTTTGATAAACTACTAGTCATGGGCCTCTATACTTAATTAAATACATTTTTCCATTAACTACGGGGAACACTGTGATTACAATATTCGGTTTCGGGAAAAGGTTTGCCCAAGTTCAACTTCTACTTAAGTGCAATCTGCAGGTCATTGTATAATAAACGTGATGAACCATTTTAATCCTTGTACAGTCTATTATAACGTATTCCATTGTATAATTACTTTCTGAAGAAAAAATACGTCATTGGTTATAAAAAGAATTAAAGCATGTATGTATGTATGTATGCATGCATGCATGCATGCATGTATGTATGTGTGTGTGTGTGTGTGTGTGTACGTACGTACGTACGTATGTGTATGTATGTATGTATGTATGTATGATGGAACCCTCATATATTGAAACAAAAGGGGACTAAATTTTTCAAAATAACCCGGTTAAACAAGAAATAAAATATTTAGCCGGGGAGTGAATATCATTTAAGCATTGATTCTATATTTATCCGCTTCACTGCGAAATGAACTGTGTGGGTGTATTTTTTAATATATAGAATGTACGCATGTTTATATTTTTGTATGTATGTATGTATATGTATCTACGCTCATTTGAGTGTGTATGTAGGTTTATTAGTGCTTCTGATGATATTGTGCATGTGTTTGTTCTGTTTATGTTTTGCTGCTATCCCTGTTTGTATATCTGAAGAATATATAGCTATACGAATGTGCTTCAGACTATTGATAAGGATATGCAAGGTTGTTAATGTTCTGTAGTGTTAATTGCGCGTGGGGGATAAAATACTTGCATTTTCAATAAACACTTGAAAGAATTCACGTAACGTTTACAGCTGCATGTTTTTAAGCGACCCATAAATGAAATTAGATACATTCTTAGTTTTCTGAGCAAAGTTCCCCAGTCTTATTCCTCATTCTCAAGGTATTGTAACGATTTAAGAGAAAACATACAATGAGAAGAATGCTGTTGTTCTAATTATTCCTGCGTTAGATTTTTAATGTATCTGAGAAGCACCAGTGGTTATCAAGGAAGGGCTAAAAATTGTGGCACAAAGTTCTAAAGAACTGGATAGGGATTTCCAACTATCACCACCTACAGTTACACAGGGTATCGGTTTTGAACGTCGTATCTTAAGTACAGGAAAAAAATAGCTTCGCTGAAACTCAACCCTTGAACTTTCAATTCAAAAGCGAGCACTCTAACGCAAATGGCAGTTAAACCACGGTCGTGATGAGAAATTTCATTTGAAACCACGGTCACGGTAAGAGAAATCATAAAAAGCAACGGCCGTGGGGAGAGAATTAATACGAAGTAATAATCATGAAGAAAGAAACATGAATATGAAACATATGAAACATCGGCGATAAAGACAGAACCAATACAAAGCAAAGGTTATAAACAGAGATCTCATATGAAACCATAATCAAGAAAAGAAAACTAATATAAAATCACCGTCATGAGGTGAGAACTAATAAGAAAAACAGTGTTATGAGCAGATCTATGATATGAAGCCTTGACCAATAAGACAGAACAAATATGAAATATCTGGAAAAAAAACCAACGGTCTGAAACATATGAAGCAATCGTCATGTAATATGAAACAATCGTCATGTAATATGAATCAATCGTCATGAAGAGGGAACTACAGTGAGACTACGTCATTACGATAGAGTTAATAAGAAACCTCGTACATTGGGATAGAACTAATGTGAAACTACGATCATGAGGAGAGAACAAATACGAAGCAAATGTTATATAGACAGAACTTATATGAAACAAGAGTCATAAGAGAAAACCAATATGACATAATGGTGATGGAGACAATTCTAATATGAAACAATTCTAATGAAGAAAAAGCCATAGAGAATTAACTCATATGGAACCACGACATGTGTTGCCGTATGGTGCATGCTCATGACGAATTGCTAAATTTCGCGTAAATTTTATTTTCGTCAATACGTGTTGTCGCGTAATTACGCGTAAATAAAATTCTCATGAATAAAACTTGACTTACAGTAGTTGAATAATATGAAATTTATCCATTTTAAGGCAAAGGACTGTGAAAGACGTTTAATGTTGAATTGTTCAGTCAGGATGATTATCCTTGATGTGGTTATTTGAAAATCGATGAAGGTTTATTTAGATGATTTCAACATTGATCTATGTGATTGTACGATTCGATTTTATTTTAACATGCCTTGTGGCATGTAACAAATCGATCTAAGTAAGATTCGATCAATAAATCGATAGTTTGAAATTTTTTAATGGGCTCCGTTTCCGTGTGGCATGAGATACAAATTGAACCCGTGTATTTTGAAACCAAAGGGGAATGAATTTTGTTTCGAAGTAAACAGGTTTTTCAAAATAATAAGGTTGAAATTGAATTGAAGAATTTTAGCCAGAAACCAGAATACATGTAATTTCAAATTAAGCGGGATTTCAGTATAGCTTGTTTTATTATAAATGGAATTCTTTGCATTCCTTTAAATCGTGAACTTGCTGAGAAAAAACCTTACTAATCCACAAACAATATACAGATGATTTCATACTAAGCGGAGTTCAGCATGAAGGAGCAACACTGTATTAAGGAATAACATAGTGAGATCAAATCTGAAATCCTCATTAGAAAACTCTATTTCACACTCAAAGACAGGGTCTTTACCATTAGTTTCCGCAGCGCTAATTCTGACTGGTTTCCTACAGTGGTTAGGGGATTTCACCTCTGTATGTTGTTTTATCAGAGCTTCTTCTTGCACAGCATAAAAATGAGTAATCGGTTTTCTGAATTATCTTAACAGGAAAAATTTAAAATTGGAATAACCCACAGAGATCCATTCATTTCTGTTCTTTTCTTCTTTTTCTTTGAACTAAGTAACATATAATCTACACCAGCTATAAACATCAATATTTAAGAATATGATAAATTCTAGAGGGTTAGGAAACAGATATACGCAGGTGTCTGTGTCAAACTCAAGTGCCTTTAGTTAAGTATGCAAGATGCTGATCAATCGGACAGCTTTCTATAGAACAAAATCTTCCGAGACACTACTGTAAATCCGGAAATGTTCGCGGAATTTTATTTTGGCGAATCGGTAGCCATGCAATTATTGGCGACACTACATTTTCGCGTGGTTGCGTGTTAAGTATTCTAAGTTTATGTTGTATTGAGCATTTTATTAGGGTTTGTATATTAAGCGAGACTTTTATATTCGCGAGTAAGTGCTCTCCCGCAATTACACAATAATAAAATTTTCGCGAATAAAACCGGATTTATAGTATTATTTTACTTAGTTCATTTTTTGCTGTTTGTAAGTACGTGCTTGTTTGTTTTAAGCCACACTAAACAATCTTTCAAGTCAGAAGGTCGCGGTCATTTTTTTTACTGGTGGCGAAGCGATCCCGGTTACAAGTGTACCAGAACAGAAACCAACAACATTCCGCAAGAACCCTGGCAAACTTTGTCACTTAATCATCATAGGTTTTAATGGGGTCCGAACCCACGCTAACGAGATATCAATAAAATCACTTTCTTCCGATCAAACTTTCACGAGGATGCTATCGTATTTCTACGGTGGTTTATTATTGTACTATATCAAAGAATAACGTAAGGATTTGCAATTTATGCCTTCAGCCCAAACATTTGGTCGTCTAATTACTATGATTGCTGTCTTGTTAACATCATTCTCAAGAACCTTAACCTTATTTGGATATTAAGGAATTACAGATTTGGTCTTTTTAACCATAAAGTATAAAAGGTTCTTTAACGTGCCGACACAACCTGCTATGAAACGATTGCTACCTATTATTACCAAGCTTCGGCTCACTGGATCATAGATTCGATATATTTTATCAAATCCATTTTAGTTACCGTTCTTTTACACACAATCTCAAAATATTCAATGAAAAGCAAGCAGGCTTTTCTTTTATGTCTGAACTATTTTTAAAATCTTGATATTAATTCTCTCAGTGATACAGTACTATAGTACTACAGTATTTATTCCCTTTGTACAGAGACCCTATATTGTTCATTCATGATTAATTTACATATAGTGAAACTCTAGACATACAGGAAGCAGCCGTATTAGTAAACCCAATAAGTGTACATCTTATTTTGTGTTACAGAGATAGGGAATGAGAGTCCGAACAATAAACATAAACGATGAAAGCCGATAAAAACTGTAAGTAGACGATAATATATCTATACATACGATGAAAGCATCTTCCAGACTGCAATAGCCTTTGAGCAAACGATAAAACTAATTCGCAAACATAAAACTGTTTAAGCAAAAGGTTATGAAACATTTCAGTCGACTACTTAAGAATTCTGAGCAGACGATATTAACGGAAATATGAATGCTGATTTTGATAGTTCAATAGCAGTCATGTAGTATATATTGTTGCGTTGTTATTTAACATCCCAGTCAAGAATATTTCATTCATATTGAGACATCAATGTGTGCCGGTGAAGGGCGACAAATTTTGCCTGTGCTCGGCAATGCTGGCCGTTGAGCACAGAGGGTTCTTTAACGTGCCAACACCTACTGTGACACGGGACCTCGGTTTTTACTGTCTCATCCGAAAGACAGGGACGGCAAGCCGTGACGTGGCGCTTCGGAAACCGAACGATGGCCACCACTTATGGCCATAGAGCTGAGGGCGGTGTCTTTAACTTGCCGACACCTATTGTGACACTGGACCTCTGTTTATACTGTCTCATCCGGAAGCTAGAGGACAGCCAACCCCAGCGTTTATAATTGAGAATTTCTGTTTTTCCTTTCTATGATTTAAGTTTCCTTTGGATATGGGGTCATTAACCTTGAATTTTGTTTTCAAGATTTACAGATTGCAACTTTTTTTTAGTCCCTACGAGGACAGTCAAGATCCGTCAAATATCTTACATGCGCCAAGATCTTCGAAGGGCATTCCTCTTTATGCGTTCCTTGACTACATCAATATAATTCAAGGAAATTTTTGCGAAAGCTCAAAAAAGAAGAGGAAAAAATAACAGCAAACTTCATTCATTTCAATATGATGAATTGCTTTCAATGGCTCCTAATTTTTTAATTTCTGGATAGACATCAATATCGGGCTTTGAGTTCACTGGAGTTCACCTTATTTTACCTCGTTATCTCTGATTCAGAGCCGCGCGTGACCCTTTCAAAGGTCGAGCAATTTCAATGACCTCAACGCAGACCATAATTAAGTGAAGATTTATTGACTTCATATACACGAATTTTATGTATTTGTATGCGATGGTAGTTTTTTTTTTATGAATATGTCTATTCATATACATCTATATGTTATTTGGGCACAGCTTTTAAAATTGAATCATTACGTCTTTATAAACATAACCGAAACAATGAGTAAATACCCTCTGCTCATTTCATCCACGTTTTAACATTGGGACGACCGTTGGCTTTGCACTCAAGAGAAAAATCAAATAGTGCATGAGTGTACAAGCAACACGCAATTAATAATGATATTAATGAATAAAGTTGCATATAAAGCGGTAACATAATGAACTATAATAAAATAAAACTGTACTCCAATACCATTTTTATATTTAGCACAAACGACTGACGTAAATAAAAATAATAATAATAATAATAATAATAATAATAATAGTAATAATAATAATAATAATAATAATAATAATAATGATAATAATAATAATAAGAATAATGGAAATAATAATTATAATAATAATTGTTATGATAACAATCATGGAAAAAATATGATGATGATGATGATGATGATGATAATTATGATGATGATGATGATGATTTTTTATTATTTCATGTATTATTTTCATTATCATTATTATTATAATTGTTGTTATTATTATAACATTATTATTATTATTATTATTATCACCATTATTTTAATTATTATTAAATAATTATTTTTATTATAAATGAATTTGTCTTTCAAATAAGCAAAATATCTTGGTTAAAATCTGCTAAAGTAGCTTAGCCCGGAAATAACAATAATTTCAAATAAGGCAAGATTTTCAGTAATCAGGGTTCAATATAAGTAGTTCCTCTGTAAATATTACCGTTATTAAGATACATTAATGGAAAATCTATTCAGAAATATAAAGACAAATTAATTTGATACCACTGTTCATCGTAAATAATCTTATAAGGTTACGTAAACTCACCCCATACTCGAATAGCTTCAGGGTTCATTGCGTATCTTGACAGATGGTAAATATTGCAGAATTGAAAACAATCGTTCAATAAACTTGATGTTGAGAAGGACTTTCAATCAAAGATATCGTTTTCGCTAAGATCATTTGAACATGCCTCATCTGTGAGTATCTACCATAATCTAATATAAGGACTTTTAATAGAGAAGACATATTCAGATCTTACTCAAATCTTGGGTCTTTGCAGTCAATTATGAGCCTATTGTACAGGCAAAAGCTTAAAGTTCCATTCAGATATCTGTATCCATTTGCAACCGCTGTTCTGCATTCTTCTGCGGTCGTCATTATACCCACTTTACATTTTTATTGAAAAACTGAACATGAAATTTTTTTTTTCTTATCTTGAGATATATTTGAAGGATCAGCTCTAACAATTGTGATGTTTATTGAGATATAATATGGTGTGGTGCGGTGCACATTATTTTTATTATCCGCTTCGCGGATTATAAAGTGTGAGTCAAACAATATAAAACATAGAATATTATATCTATGAAATACCAATACATGTTATTGCATTCAACGATCGTGAAAATACAGTATATTTTCCAGGAGGAAAATGATTTAGCGATTACAATAGCTGTAGCTTGGAAATGAGTTAAAATATAACTTGACCATCAATGACAGATTTCCATCGCTTACTTCAAATTAAACATTGCTGTCTGTTGATTAAATACACTTTAATTCGTTATGTGTAAGGTGCCAGGTAAATTGTCATGAGTATTTCTCCAGTCGTCTGGCGATGTATTATCGCCATTCATAAAACTGACTTCAAGCCTCATTTCACATTTCCATTATTTCCCTTCTGTTGCAGCAGAGATGATCACATATTCTGGTTTTGTTAATCATTTGTAGGGATCAGAGGTCATTGAGGCTATGTACTTAATATTATCATTGCGGTGGTCTGTTAGCCATAGCGTTGGCAACATGTTTGAGAGACCCAGATTAAACTCCAAGCTTTGACACGCCAAATTCGCTAAAATATGAAGCAAAACTCTCAAGCATTGGCTTAACAAACGGTTTTGAAAATCCGGACCTTAATTCCAAGCGATTTTTGTAATATAATACATGCGCGGATCTATCGGGGATGGGATTTTGCAAAGTATATAGCAATATTGGCCAATTATGCGCAGATTCTCATTTTAACAGGGTCAAGTTTTTCCTTTTTATAAGTTGGACCCCTCTGTAAAACATCAACCCCCAACCCTGGAAAAAAATCCTGGATCCGCGCATGTATAGTAGGTGTAAGTATGATAAAATCTTCTCAATCCTCAATGATTTTAATTGACGAACCGCGCCAAATAGCGAAGACGCGTCGCCGGAAGTTTGGGATGACGTGTATGGATATACTGTAACGGGTCGTTAAACACAAACTTTCAACAAATATACACTACATTCCTTGTATACAACACAATTAATAATTTCTCGGAATGTTGCTGTTTGATTGTTGTTAAATGCCCCGGTAAAGACCTGTTTAGTTATATTCTTACGACACCATATACCAGTAAAGGGCGACAAATTTTCCCTTTACTTCGAACTTGTGTCGAATGAACAGTTCGGAATCTTAACCCTTCAACATATGATATGACCCAGGATCTCAGTTTTTTACTGTCTCATCCGGATGACGCAAAAAGGCTGACCGCCTTCGGCGAGCAGTTCGAACACACTACCTTACGAATCGAAGACGAATATGTTGTCACGGAGCTTGCAGTCACTGTTATCAAAGTTACTTAGCTACTACCTGGTCCCATCCCGTCAGAAACTTGTTCTGGTCATTATGACTTGGGTTTTCGAAGATTTGTTGATACAAATCATCAAATTTATTTTGCGCTGTGACATTAAACCAAAGCGCACTTTTGATTCTAGTCGACCTTTCCAATTTTATTTGCAGTAGTAATTTTAGACCAATACAGAAATAATATAAAATAATATAAAATAGCATTCTTTCTTAAAACTCTACTTGAAAAGAAATATATATTTGGACCCACACAGACATGGTCAGAATCTACTCGATTCTTTCTTCTCTTTTTAGCAAAATATACCTAACCAAAATTGCTGATATGTTAAGTGGTGATTAAAGATGCTCCAACACTTAAAATCAATGCCTAAATACTTAAAATCAATTGCAGTCACGAGAGAAATGAACAACGCTTGAAAAAACAGATGTGCTGCTGTTAAAGTTCTGGTGCTAGTTGTTACATTACTTGGATGTGTAACACTATGGAAAGCTACAACATATTTTGATCTGCAAGATATGTGAATACAAACAAATAAGCAGCTGTGGCCTAGTGGTAGGCGTATTCGTCTTCTAATCGTAAGGTGATGGGTTCGAATGCAAGCCAAGCTGCGATTGGCCGTCTCTGTCTTTAAGATGAGAAGTAAAAACCGAGGCCCCGTGTTATAGTAGGTGTTGGCACGTTAAAGAACCCTCCCAAGTTTACGTCATAAGTGCGGAGCATAGGTAAAAGTTGTCGTCCTTAACCGGCACACGGTAATGTTTCCATAAAAGTGAAATTTTCTTGAGTGGGACGTTAAACGACAACACAGCTTACCAATCAACAAATACAAGTAATTGGACTATTTGGGATTCCTAAATCGCGTTACAGAAGCAAGCAACCAATAAAACTTCATCATTTAAATGATTGTTTGGGATGTTCTTTAATTTGTCTTTAAATTGAAGGGGTTTATGTTGGGGTCAGATTGAAATTTCTTGCCTAAAATGTTATGGCCGAATCCGGGAATTGAAAGTTCCATTTAGGAATGATTATAACAGAAAGATGAAAGACTCGACTTATACAGTGCTGAATAATCGAGCACTACTTGCAGGCAAGATAATTTTGTTCAGAAAGATAATCTGTACCTGCATAAAATTGACGTTGGCGACAACCAACGAACTCAACGTAAAGAATAAGTAGTTATGAGACCTATTATATTGCAGGAGTTAGCGAACCCCGTAAGCGTGCTGGGCCTATTGCAACTGTCCCAGGTAAAACTCTCTGGTTTTGTATAACACTCAAGCTCTCCAAAAAGGTCCTGTTAGCTTTTTTATCTGATTATCTGAGACTCACATTAAATACCATTAGAAAGAAAGGGTGAAGATACCAAGGGGACACTCAAAATTCAAAAGTCGAGCGACAGAAAACTCCATAGCCAAAACAAAAATGGGAAGTACTATGACTACCGACAGAAATCCCAGAAGGGTGGGTGAGTTCAGGTGCTCTGGAAGGGTTAGCAACTCCTGCTCCACGCACGTGACCTACCGGGTATGTTTTGAATCCGAAAATAAGACAGATCCACTTCTATTCGTAAACAATAAAAAAGGGACTGGGTTAAGTCTTAATTCTATTGTTTTTGTCTATTTTGACTTCACATAAGATATGCACTATTTCTTATCATAGCAAGTTTGATACCAACCCCCGTCCCGAGGTCTTAGTGGCAAGCTTTCAAATTTAGTACCTCATGATCTTTCCCTTTTCTGAATTCTCACATATTCAGAGGAAAATAGTCCATGATATCCTTTAAATACATGTATTTGTTTCATATATATAGATATAACATTATATTGATATTTTACATCCAGAACAAAATGCCTAATGCAACAATATCTAATTAACGGGCTAATTAAGCATATTTTAAATACATTTAAAACTACACTGATAAAAATACGCTCAACACATCGTTCTCTGTTGAATTAATGTATGTTAAGGACAAAACCATTTGAGCATATTACGTCATTTTATTGCGTAACAGTACCACAACGTTTTGCATAATGACGTCAACTGCATCCTAGCATTTAAATTTACGGGGGCAAAGAATTATAATGTGATATTTCATATAAAAACAGGCCAAGAAAGAGCCAAGTAAAATTCAATCCATAATTCCAAGATTACAGTTATTTCAACGGAATTCATCTCTGTAACGAGTTCACCTGTTTGTAATTGTAAATGTAAATTAACATTCTATAACATTTAATCTTATGTCTGAAAATAAGAGGTATGTTTGCAAACTAAGTATCGGGATAAGAATTTTTTACATAAAGTGAGAGCGTACGTTAACATTTTTTAATCTTCAAGCACAAATTAAGTTTTCTTTTATAAATTATATGACGAATTATATCAAATGTGTATCAAACATTTTAATTTGGAATTTTTAAAATAGAAGGAAAAAACTAAAATAAAGGCATATCAAAAGACCTGACACTTTCATCAATTAATGATAATTCTTTCTTTTTGCCGTTTTACTGAAACATCTGAAGGGATGTGTCAAAAATCTGCACAACATCGATATAAATCACAGATCCGTCGATGAGCTTGTCATCAAATGATGGTAAAAAAAAATAATAGATAATGAAAACCAAAATACCAAGACAGTTAGTTTTTAAACTTCAATTCAAGATAATATAAAAAAAATAGTATACGTCTTTTATCTATAGTTGTATTCCGATTAAAACTTACCTTCTAGTTAATAATCAAATACTGTAGTCATATACAAATTCAACATAAATCCACTGAAAACTTCACAACTTTGTTCAGTGTAAGATGGACTTTGTGAAAATATGGATAATTACATCCTGTACAGCGTATTGATTAAATGAATGACGAGCCGAAGTACTCAATCATCTTCCGTATGTCAATCCGCATCGGATTACACTTTTATGTTGCATCGATGCTAACTTGCGATCGGTAGTGATAGATTTACAGCCAAGATTTCGTTTACAATCCTAAAGCTCTAATCTGACGTGTGGGGGTGATTTTGGTATGCTTTGTTATGTTTCATTTAGATAGAGAGGGATGTAAGGTACATTGCATCATTTTTGGAATTCTAATTATTCCAATGTTGAGCAATTGTTCTTCATCAGATTTTTGGAGGATGTGTGCTCATACGTGCATGTAAATTACAAATCTGTATTTCAAGATGTCAATACCAAGCTTCACGTTACTTATTGTCAGGAGTAAATTATCAACCAGACTTAATGTTTCTGAAACGTTCTGATATTTCGTGGTCGTGCCCCAAAATATCATTCTATATCCTAGAGAGGGAGCAACCGTGTCCTAGTGGTTAGCATGTTCGACTTCGAATCGAGAGATCCTGGGTTCGAGCCCAAGCCACGGCACTGTTGGCCGTCACTGTCTTTTAGGTGAGACACAATAAACGGAGGTCTCGTGTCACAGTAGGTGAAGCACGTTAAAGATCCCTCCCTGCTCTAAGGCCGTAAGTGCCGAGCTTAGGCAAAATGTGTCACACTTCATTGACACACAGTGACGTCTCCGTATAAGTGAAAGATTCTTGAGTGGGACGGTAAAGAACAAAATAACCAACCATTCCTAGAGGGGTGGGGCTATACTGTCTAGCGAGTTCCCTGCATCGACTATATAACTTTATGCAGTGACGGATTTAGGCGTTCAACAACAACATATCCTTGTGCAAGTATTTTACAGGCGAGTCGCCTTTCTCCTAAAATAAAACACTAG